>VDFB02351604.1:0-12999 GCA_007258455.2 Sequoia sempervirens
ACCTCGCCATCTCAGCCTAGCGTATTCAAGTTTCTCCAAGGACTTATAACAAAGGAAACATCCCCCGCTCCACACATTGCAGTTATGGAACCATGCCATCCCGACCCATCATCCATGGTCATTAGTGACGAGACCCTTCTCCATCCAACACCTATCATTGATGATACCATCACATCCTTTGAATCTATTGAACCCCCATCTCCTACCATCACATCTTCTGAATCTACTAAGTCCCCATCCCTTACCTTCACATCTACTGAATCCATTGAACATCCACCTCCTACTCCAAGAGTCAGTGAACCCATCGACGACGCCCAAACCCATCCCAATGAACCTCATGAATCCTCCATCCCTCCATCTTCCCCACTTGAAGAGTCCCAACAAGACTCCGTTATCATGCCATTGACACAAGATGAGTCATGCCAAGAGTCTAATCCAAAGCATGCCAACATATCCCCTTCTCTAGATCAAGATCCTACCATCCTATCTAGTCCACCTCAAGATCACAGTCCCCCATCCATTCCATCCCATGATCCCCTTGTCATTCAAGCTTCCACCACTCCATCCTCCATCTCCATACATGAGCCTACTACCACAAATCCAGATCCTATCATGGCCCCTACTCCCTCTCCTGATGTTGCTATCCCATCATCTCCTTCTCATGATCCCCCATCATCACCTAAAACTACTATCCCTACACCGCTTGCATATCCCCTTGGTACTCTCACATTCTTCCAGGGTGGCCTCCTTGTAGAAGAAAAGCATAGTGTATTTACCACCAATCATCCTCCACCTAATAATGGACTCGCGTCATGTTTTCAGAATAACACAAATCTTGTCCTAGATCGAATGCTCAAGAAAATGAACTATCAAGGAAAAGGTCTAGGCCTTCATGAGCACGGTATTTTAGAGCCCATCCAAGTCAAAGAACAAGTCTGCATGCAAGGTCTTGGACCTATTTCCCAAGCCTCACAATCTCAAGATGTTGGTACAACCTCTAGACGTCCTCAACGAGCCTTTTCCAAAAGAAATGTTGGCTCTTCCCATCGCCACACTAAATTATATGTTGCCATCCCTCCTCCTCTATCATATCGCCTCAAAACCACTGTCCATACTCCTCCTTCATCTGCTCCATCCATTTCGGGTCCTTACATCCCTCCATCTACCATCTCCAATCCTCCATCCACCATACCCCATCCTTCATCCACTCCATCCATTCTGGGTCCCTATGTCCCTCCACCCATTCCATTTACTTTGGGTCCATATATCCCAAAATCACCTCCTCCATCTCATCCTTTTATCCATCCAATGTCTATCCATGGCATCCATCATAAACATCCTAATCAGGATCAACAAAGGCACATACCTGCGCATCCTCCATCTACACATAATCCACATACTCCTACCTTCATCGCTCCACATTATCCATCTCTCCACACCCATCCCATGGCTACTAAATGCACTTTGGATGCTAACATAAAAATGCATAAATCCAAACATCCACATGCATCAAAAGCTTCCCGTGTCCCTTCTAAAAGACATGTTAAAGCAAAGCAAAACCAAATCCAAAATCCAAATCAAATCTATAGGCCGCAAAGGCCCACCAAAGCAAAGATCAAAACCATGTGGATTCCAAAGAAAAAAGATGCAATGACATCACATGAAAAATCTGTAAGAACATCCAAAGTTGCTAATCCAAAAGCTAGTCATACACCCCTTTCATCTCCTAAGTCTATTTTGGGCCCTTATGTTCCAAAGTTCACTGCCCCATCTCCTCCATTATCCACACATTCTCCATCCAGTAATCCTCTCATCTTTTCACATCCACCACCACATGTGCCAATGTTGGTCCTGAACACATCTCCCCATCACATATCCACCCCATCATTCTATCCATACCCTTTCCAGCATCCCATCCATTACCCCACATATCTCCCCCGTCAAATCCCCCTAATTCATCCTCTTGCATAATCCATTTATCCTCATAAGGTTGTACCAACATCCAATAGTCGGTTCGAACATGGGCTCTTACTACCTCGTATAGAACTTGATACTTGAGTCATCCATCCATATCCATATCATGTATCTTCTAAACTTCCCTTATCCACATCCCTATCCTTATCCATTTTCACCCCCCTATTATCCAAAAAAGTCAAAAAAGTCAAAAAAGTCAAAAAAAAGAGAGAAATAATTCATCCAATGGTGAAAACTTTGCAAACAAGCGCCTTGGATAAGTACGATGATGAAAACCTGGCAAACAGGCGTCATGCGTAAATCCCCATCTGCACTTGGGGGCAACTTCTTGATATGCATTCCCTCCATCCGCTATGTTATGCACCTGTCTTCTTGTTATCTGTCCTCTTCATAAATCCCCCCATCCCACCTATCTTCTGCATCCTACCATCATATCCCATTTATCGCCCATCCCTCCATCCTTCTTGTGATCTTGATCAAAATAGGGGAACCTATCTATACATGCTTTGGCCACCTCTTGGTATACATCCCCTTCATCCATGCTCTATCATATTCCTTAGTCACCCATCCTATTCTCATCTAGTTATCTCCTTTATCTTCCCATCCACTTATCTTCCACCCCTCATGTCTCCTCATATATAACATATCTAGAGTGGGGGCATCGGCTTCCTTTGTGACATAGTCCTTGGAGACATTATCTATCATCACATCCCTTCCATCTCCCCATCCTTATCTTCGTATCCGTCTATCCTAGCATCCCTTCATCTCTCTATCCATCTATCATAGCATCCCTTCCATCTCCCCATCCTTATCTTCCTACCCATCTATCCTAGCATCTCTTCCATCTCCCAATCCTTCTGTCCCTATCCATCTATCACAACACCCCTTCATCTCCCTATCTATCTATCCATCGTAGCATCCCTTCCTTCTCCCCATCCTTCTCTCCCAGTCCTTGCTTATGTTTCCATCTATCCTAGCATCCTTTTCATCTCCCCATCCTTGTCTCCATATCCATTTATACTAGCATCCATCCAAATAATCCCTCTCCTCCTTCATCCATTCTTTCATCTTTATCCTCATCCCATCTCACAATCCCTTGTCATTGGTATTTGGCTCTAGGCCTCCTTCCATACAACCCAATGCCCTTTATCTAATCGCCCTCACTTTTGCTTCTCTTCACATCTTTTCAAATCTTTTATCTTTTCTCACATGTCCATTGTTCCATCCCTCTTTTTTCTTTTCTTTTTCATAGCCACTCCACCCCTCTTATTCTTTTTTCCCTTCCCCCAGTTTTCCACTCACAGGTATTTCTTAGCCCTCCACAGGCATTTCATGCTGAGTGAGCCTGGCCTGACGACTCCGCTGCCAGGTGATCGCCCTCGGTGATCATGCGTGACTGCGCCCTGCAGGCGGCTCCGCCCAGAGGCTCGCCCCTGTGGGCGCCCCAGGCGTCGCTTACCCCGGCGCCCCGCTAGCGAGGCGCCAGGCTGCCCTCAGGCGGCTCGCCCCTCGTGGCGCCCTTGCAGGCGGCTCGCCCCTAAGCCCGGCGGCTCCGCCCACGGGTGAAGTTCGCCCCTGCAGTGACGCTGACACCCTGGGCGAGGTCGCCAGGAGTGCAGAGGCCAACAGCCTGGCGGCGAGGCGGCCCGCCTGGCCGGTGGGCGCACCCGGCCCGGCCGGCGGCTTCAGCCTCCGGTGGGCAGTGCACCCTCTTAGGTGGCGCTGCCGCCCAATGTGGCGCCCTTTACCCTGCCAAAAACCATACTTTTGCTATCTTTTTTAAAAAACTGATTCGGACCCAGTTGCTTAATTTTGCTCCCGAACAAAACCCATGTTTTGAAATTTTAAAAATTGATTTTTGATTTTTACGCCAACACTTCCGGAGGCCATAACTTTTGACTCGAGTGTCCGTTTGAGCTGAAATTTGACGGGTGGTTGCGTAATGAGCTAACGAGTGGATTCCCAACCAGTTTCTTAGAAACTTGTTGGACTCCGTTTTGACCTATTTTTGGGGCCTCAAAGTTTCATCTTGACCCTCAAAATCCTAATTTAGTGTTTTTTCAAAAAAAAATTTTGCTCATAATTCAAAATGCATATCTCGAATCTGGGATGTTAGTTGGCAATTCATCCTATCTCACCAATGGGTATTTCTTGAAAAAAATTGGGACTCTCAAACATACGACCATGAAGTTTCCTAAAATGGAAAAATTTGACAATTTTATAAAATTGCCAAATTCTGAAAAATCTGCTGGTCAACACCTTACATCCCTTAAGCCCCGGAACTTGGTGTAGACTTCATCCCATCACATCCTCCAATCATTCTAATCTTCAATCCAATCCTCATCTGAGCTTTCATCCAATCCTCATCTGAGCTTTCTTCTTATCCTCATCTGAGCTTTAATCTTATCCCAATCTGAGCTTAGCCAAACCCCTAATCTGGGCTTTCATCCATCTGCAACAAAGTCTTTAGATCCCTCCCTCCATCTTCTTCAATTTTCTCCTATTCATCCATTCACTCATTGCATATAACCATTCCTCTACTTCGACCCTTCCTCTATCATCTCAACACTTCATCGAACCTCCTATCACCCCAAACATTCATCAAACCTCCTATCATTTCAAACTCTCATTCCATAATCTTGCTCAATCAGTTACTCATCTGTCACCACCCTTCACCTTCTAGTTCCAAGAATCAGTCATCTATCCATCTGGTCACCTTTTCCTCATCCAAATCCTTATCCCTCTATCCAATCCACCCAAACAATCCTTTTCCTTCCCCCCATCCTTTCCCCCCATCCCATCTCATAATCCCTTGTCATCGATATCTAGCTATAGGCTTTACCCCATGCAATCCAATGTCATCCATCTTATCGTCGTCACTTCTACTTCTTTTGCACATCTTTTCTATCTCATCGTTCATCATTTCACCATTCATCTATATGGCATGTCATTTGCCCACTTCATCTTTGATAACTTGGATACCTATCCCATCCCTGAGCTTCATGATCACCATCATCCTCCAATCCAATCCAACCGGTCTATCTTGTCCCATCGTGTCGGTCCAATAATTTTACCCCCTTATCTAGGGTCATCTCATCATCTTTCATCCATCACTTGTCTGTGGCCTTTTGTCGAACTACGTTGCCCCTGCGCTTTTACATAGGCAAGGCTGATCGTGCGATCTGCCCCCGGGGCACTTTTGGATCAACCTTGTTTTGATCCTCCATCGTCTCGTCTCCACTAGTCCCTTTTCGCTTTTGTCCATGGTCCTTTTATCGAACTACGTTGCCCCTATGCTTTCACGTAGGCAAGGGTGGTCATTTGATCCTCCCCCGGGACATTCGTCGATCATGTCTTGTGTCCATCATCGGTCATCATTGTCCTCTTTCCGCTTTATCCATGGTCATTTTTCGTGAACTACGAGGGCTCTGCGCTTTCACGTAGGCAAGGCTAATCTTTGGTCGGCCCCCGAGCCCCTAGGTCTTTAGGTTGTGTCTTGTCTCCCTTGTGTTGTGTCATCAAGCTATGCCCTTATCTAGCTGGTTCTTAACAAACAAGATCCACTTGTATCATGAGGTCCAATCGATTTTGAACATCCCGCGTCATAACGATCTTTTAATATCCATCATCATCGGTCTCAACAGGATGCATCCTTCCTAACAGACCTCATCAATCCCATCCATCCCCTTGATCCTATGGCAAAGGACATTTGAAATTGATTGTGATCTTTTGATGCTTTTGGCTTTTGTTTATCATTTGAGCTCCCTATCATCACTTGTCAAGACCGCCATAATCCCTCATATTATGGTGTGTTTTGATTGGTCAACATAGGGGCATATCTTGATCTTTTGTGTCTATTTTTGTCTTCTTGGTTGTCCACATATACCCACCAAGATCCCTAAGGTCTTGTGTTATGCTGAGGAATCCTTGTGTGTTTGTGGTTATCCCAATACCTGTCCCGACCAAGGTCATCACGACCTTGGGGTGTTGGGATAGCCTTCTTACCTTCTATTTTGTGTTTGTTTATGCATTGGGCACTAATTTAGCCTTGGTTCTTCATACCACGGCATCTTGTGTCTTATGCTATGCTCATCGATTAACTTTCGAATGGCAAAATTACATTAGGATTGCATTTCGTCTCCATTCTATCATCTTGCATGTATCCCCATCCATTCATCCTTCCTCCTTATCTCACATCTCTATCCAATCCCCATCCATTCCATTTAGCCTGCATCATCTAATCATATCCTTGGTCTTGTTCTCAGTCTTGTTACAAGCCTAGATCCAATCGTCCTCATCATCATCCTCATCATCATCATTTTAGTGTTGTTTGGGATGTATCCTTCCCTCATCCTTTAGTGGTGTTTTGGGATGTATCCTTCCCTCATCAACACCACTTAGTGGGATGTATCCTTCCCTATCCTCGTGTTGTTTTGGGATCCTTAATTCCCTCATTGACAACACTCCATCCATCATCAACCCATTTTGGCCTGAATCATCACCATCCATTCCCTTTAGCCTGAATCATCTAATCATCTCCTTGGTCTTGATCCAATCATCCTCATCACCATCATCATCATTTTAGTGTTGTTTGGGATGTATCCTTCCCTCATCAACAACACTTTCATCATCATCGGGAGGTATTCCTCCCTATCCTTTAGTGGTGTTTTGGGATGTATCCTTCCCTCATCAATACCACTCTGTGGGATGTCTCCTTCCCTATCCTCATGTTGTTTCGGGATCCTTAATTCCCTCATTGACAACACTCCATCCATCATCAACCCATTTTGGCTTGTACCTTGACTAGGGCAACATCACCTTTTGTCCTCAAATCTATTTGTGCTTCCAATCACTTATCATCACTTTGCATCGTCTTCTTCATCTCACCTTGCATCATCTCATCCATTTCGAGAGCACATTCGTGTTCTCTTGAACCCGGATGTCCTCTCGAGGGGGCATCCTTATCCCTAATTTTCATCTTCACCCCCATCATATTTCTTCCTAGTCACTCCTTTGGATGACTGGGGCATCTTTTCCAATCTAACCATCTTCTTCTAGGTTCTATATTTTAATATTCTTTGAAATGATGCTACTTTGTAGCACCATCTCAAAGAGGGGCAAAATGTAGACATCCAAATTTGGACATTTGATTTATCCAAATTTACCACTTTTCATCTAAACATCCTCATCCAATCCGAGTTAATTAAGTAATATTACTATTATTTAATTAATATCTTTAATTTTGCCAAATCCCTAAGGTATTTAATTAATAATTAAATACCTTACCCTCCTTAATCCTCTTTTCATCAAATAAATTAAATAAATATTACATTTATTTAATTTCACTCACATGTCATTTTCATCTAATCTAATCCATCTCTTAATCCTTCATTAAGGATATTACATCACCTAATCCTTGATTAGGATGTGTCCCTCTCCAGGCGCTTTAATCCCCTAATTAGCCCCTAATTGTCCTCTAATTACTGATTAATTAATCTTAATCAATACTTTGGTCAACTCTTCCCATCCCCCAAGGAATTTTTAATTCCTTTTTATTCACCCTAGGCTCCTCTCTTCCCCATGTGAATTTTTAATTCACTTTTATTATTCCTAGAATCCCCTTTTCCCATGCACCTTCTAGAATATTTGACTTATCACATCAAGTCACATGTGACAAACTCCCACCTTTTGGGAGCATTGTCTTATCCACCAGATTCTTCCAATCATTGTGAATTTTTAATTCACTTTTATTCACCCAAGATTTTTCCCATCTCCCAATGTACTTGGAAGGTACTTGTCCTTCCTCCACCTCATGTACCCTCTTGACACCTCATCTCCATCTCATCCCCCCTTGGCCACTTCACCCTCCACATGTCAAGATGTGAGGGCTTGTGGGTTCTCAACCCACCATAGCCCTTCATCCTGGCCTTGTTGGATCAATCTTGACCCTTGAATTCTCTAGAGAATTCAAGATCCTCTATAAATACCCCCTCCTTAAGGGCATTTTAAGGGGATTTTTGATTTGAGCAACTACATGCTGCCCATTTGCTTTCTCATCCAATTTTCAATTACATCCACTTGCATTTGCATCCAAACACATAGTAGAATCCTCCATTTTAGCAACATCAAGAGCCATCAAGGAGCACACATCCCATCTTAAGCAAGGGCCAATCAAAGGAGTATCAACAACAAAGGAAGGTAAAACTATTTGTCTTTTCAATCTACTTTCTTTAGTGTTTTATCACTCTCTTTTGGCTAATCTTGAGGTGTTCTTGATATTTTGTTTTTCATAGTTTTAGTTGTTTTGCTCATTTAGAATAGCAAAATATCAAGGGTATACAGTTTCTAAGTAATTTTCTATCCATTCATCAAAATGAAGACACTCGTAATGAGAATTGTTGCACATGAACATTGGAATTGATGAATTTTAAATGAATTTAAACCCTGGCTTCAGGTTGGTCACTAAATGATTGTTTGATTAACCCCTTAGGAAAATCATTAAGGAACATATCAGTGTCCTATTTATTGGGAAAAATGGAGTCACACATACAAGAACTAGTAAAATAGAGATTACCCAATAACTCAATGGAATAGACTACTCTCACAATACTTTGCATCATGGAGCTCAAATTTTCTGATACATCACTACTTCTCAAATCCTTTGTAAATGAATGTAAATTCATGGCCCCGTTTAACTATTTAATTGATTGCTTGAATCAAAACAACAAATAAAGACATTCTTCAACAACTGGGTAAGATGGTGAGAATTTTCTCACATCAGCTAATTTTTAGTTGCTTGGAAACTTGGTACAAAGGCATATTGGAGGAAAATTCTATTGAAAAGAGAGAGGAGAGAGTCTTTTGCAGATTGTTGATCAAGGGTGAAGGATGGTTCCAAATGTCTTCAACAGATTTTCTTCTAGAACATTCCATTCTTCTATTTCTTCGCTTCTTCTCTCATTTGTAAAGGATTCTGGGTTCCAATTTCTGAAAGCTCTGCAAGGCAGGCAGAAACTCTGGGTTGATTGTAAAGCTAGGATAATTATGACTAAGTCACTAATCTGAAAGTTTTTGTGTTTTGAATTATGATTTTATGTTTATTCTAGCTAATAATTATCTCCATGGCTAAACTGTAATGCTCTTTTGGACTCAATAATAAAATTGTCTGAGTCTTTTCATGTACATTTGTTGCATTTGAGTTATATTTGTTGTTTCCTTCTATTCTATGAATGATGTAATTTCTTTAATGCAGCACAAGCTACATTTATTATTGCCTTTTGTTTAGGGGATAGTGTAATTGCTTCAACAAATGTGATAGGAGTATTGTGTTTTAGGTGGATTTGTATGAAGAATTACTAGATTAAGCTTTAGTGGTCTGGTTGTCACAATGTGATAACATTTACAAAGATCTTTAGAGCATGTTTAACACTATAGGATGAATACTATTTACATGACTACATAGCCCATTTCATGGCATTGGTCAATTATCATGCTTTTGTTGTTTTCAGTTGGGTCCCAATTCTTTAAAATCATAAATCATTTCAATTATATATCATGAGTTATGTGTTTTCCTTGTTCTCCATGCTGGTTGATGAAATTCATTCAATATCTTGCCAATATTGAGTGATATTTTAGGTTTCTCAACATAATTATATAAGAACATCATATGTTAAGCAATATCATGTTAATTGTGTGTCCAGATCTTTAGATGTTGCTAAAGGGTCACCCCTCTAGGTCCTACAGAGCCTGAAGTGCAGGGTAAATGTGAGTTAATTCCATTTCCTATTAGTTGGCCAAATCCACTATTGAATTTGATCTTTAGAAAGTGGCTAGCCTATAGGATTCATTGGTCTGGTTCGATTTGGAGAACCAACAGGATGTCAGGTTGAAGGAGATGGAAATTGGTGCTTTGAAGAATCCTCCCTAGCCCCTTGCTACTCAGTCAGATCTACTTTCAATTTCTCGACAACTATATATATCTCCTACTGGGAAAAAGTCAACACTTTCTATTTGACTCTTCATCTAGTGCTTCAATTCATGGCAGAAGTAGAAGGTTTGAGCATAGAGGTTCGTGGAACAATTGAACAATTCCCATAGTTCATTGTAAAGAAGGTTCCCAAGATGGAGAAGCTACTAGATAAGCTATAAATGGTGGCGAATGAGGACCTGGTAAACACAAGAATTGAAGATCGGAGGTCGGCTGCAAAGAAGGAAAAATAATTCATCTGTTGCCATGCGGCCATCCTTCATGCCATCAATTGCTTGGCAACACTGGGTCAAACTATGAATAATAAATGGATGAAGTTCTCCCAACTGACTCAGATGGGCTTTCCCTCCCTATTTCTCTCTAATGATTTAATGGCTATAGCGGAGCATATCGCAAAAAAAATTGAGGAAAAGTGATAGGATTTATTCGCCTTTCAAAATTTCAATCAACCCACTACTACTAAGGACATTGAAGGCATCACCCATCAAATAGCACGAATTCTCTTTCAACTTGAGTCTGGAATCGGGATATCCATGAAGTTGCCTTCCAAAGAAGTGATCAATCTACATGAGGCACAAGAGAATCTATGCACTATATTGATAACATTCGAGGCTAACTGGTTGCCTCTGTAGGTTGCAATCTCAAATCTCTATCTCCATTTCCCAATGGATAAGGCTCTAGTCCTCGAACCAAAAATTTTGGGTTCCCATTCCACAGGAAAAATGCCTCTGGTAGTCGCCAAAAGCTGTGGATTGAAAATCCCTTAAGCTCCCTTCAAGTTGATAATATTGTTTTGCTTAGCCTTGGCCCGCGTCTCATATCTTTGGATATCCTTGGCCCCTATTTTGAAGAGTCTTGCCCGCTTGCTCCATGTTTCTGTCATGTGCATGTTGCAAAGGTTTCCTTCCATGCTTCTTTATCGAGCCTCGTCGTGCCTCCACATGTCAACAACGTGAGCCTTTAAGAGCTCGCTCCTCTTTGCTTCTCTACCAAGCTTCGCCCATGTGCCATGTAGCATCATTCTGTGGGTACCTTTTGGTAGACCCCACAGTCAACACTCGAAACAAAGACTTTTCCATGTGTCTTCTCCATGGGGATCTTCAATGCTGGAAGGGAAGATTTAGCGACAAGCCCTGTCCTATTGCCATGTGTCCTATCCAACTTTGTGGGAGAGTGACACTTGTTTGTATGGTAATTTTTCTGCTTCCACATTGGGACCACCATCATCATTCACACGAGGATGTATCTAGTTTGAAGGAAATTGTATTCCATGCTTCAAAATATTTTATGTTGCAACAGCCATGGGAAATCATTGCGACAGACATCTTTGCTAGTGCTAGGGAATCTTTTCTATTACTGCCTCCCAGGCAGTAGTATGGTTGTCTATATATACTACTTCAGCTCTCTAAAAAGGGATTCTGAGTTCAGAGAATATACATAAAAATTATGGAAAGACACCAGGCCTTTGTATTGTTTTAAGACTCACAGATTATGCAATTGTTGTTCAACCTTTCTGTTTCTTAGCTAATTGACAAAACATTATACTTGTTATTGTAATGAGTAGTTTATTTGTAGAACTTCTATAATTTCAATATAAGTTTGTTGATTCAGAACATGTCTTGGACTCTTCTTTTTAGTAAATGTGTATGGAAGTTATTTTATGTTATTTGGTATCAGAGCCAGGTTCCTTCTATAAATCCTAACTGCTTGAAGGTAGATCACATGAGCACACATGGGAAAAAAAAAATGAAATAAAGGAAGAAATAATTCTTAGAAGAATATTGGTAACAAAACACCAAGTACAAGGGATAAATTAATGGACAATATTTTCTTTGAAAGAAAAAACCATTCTATATGCAGTGATGATTGTATTGATATCATAGATGCCAACAGCTATGATGAAGTGGCACTTGGAATACTCATGGAAATAGAAAATGATGAAGTGATAAATGAAGATGACCTTGTACATGAATTAAAGGAGAAGACAAAAGGAGAAAAGAACATTGAAGTGGTGAACTTAGAAAAAGATGATTCAAGCAATAACTTGAGCAATAAATTGGATGCAAAGAAAGTTCATTTTGACAAAAATATCAAAGATAGATTTGATGCATATAAAGAAGACTATGATGAAAGAGATAAAAAATAGATCTTGAGGAGGAACTTGAGTATGCCTATTGTAAGATTGAGAAAATCAAGCAAAAGAATTCAAGGCTAAAATCACAATGTGAAGAGGACAAGGAAACAAAAGAAAAATAAAAATAAGTGATCATGGACTTGAAAATGGAAATCAAAGAGGCTAAAAAAATTGAGGAAGAGGTAAGGAAATAGCTAAAAGAAAAGGTTCTTGAATGCGAGAAGCTAGAACTTGAAATCATCTCCATAAAGAAGGAATTAGAGAAATCAAATGAAAAAATTAATCAATGCACCAAGTATGAAAAGAGTAGTGAGATGTTGGAAAAGATAACCCCCTCTCAAAGATTATCTTCCATCAAGTGTGGACTTGGGGTTGAATAAAATAAACAGGCTACCAAAGAAGAGTCAAATTCAAAGGCTACAGAACCTCAAAAGAAATCAAGTGAAGAAAATTAGAAAGAACATACTGATACACCAAAGGACTTCATAAATAAAGGCACACCCCCAAAAGTGAAAAATGCCACATTCAAAAGCCTTCACCACAACAGGTGCATATAACTAGACATCATTATCCTCTCAATGGCTATTGCTACAAGTGCAACAATTTTGGTCATAAGGAAAAGAAGTGTAAAATACAAATAAAACATTATGGAGAATGGAACATAAATAGATATTATCATAGGTGGACAAGTAGAAACTATCATTCATATTATCCTCAAGATGTTATATGTTGCAAATGCAAGAACCATGGACACATAGCACTACATTGTAGATATGGTTCAGTGAAACCTCTTACAAAGTACAAGATAAAGAACATTGTGATAAAAAAAAAAGGGAAGACCTACTTTAGTGTGGAGAAAGAAACTATACCAAGACTATAAGAAGAGTAAAGAGGATGAATCTAG
>VDFB02351605.1:0-48378 GCA_007258455.2 Sequoia sempervirens
TCTATCATTTCTACATATCACAATGTGTTTTCAAACAACTTGCATATCTAGGTTTTGCATCAATATTCATTATCCTTTATTAGTTCTTTGCATTTAGGAAATTGCATTTAGGCATACTTCAATCATACTAGCATTAGTGTTGAGAGAACCTCCAAATTTTTTGTGGAATACCTTTCTCCTTTTACGTGAAAAACCGTAGAAGTGTAAGAGAGAAACCCTCCTACAAAAAAAATTGGTACATTTTGGTGAACCCAAATTTTGAACATTTTACTTTCGATTTCAAGTGCATTTTCATCCTAGGTTTAACTTGCATCAACATTGCATTAGTGAAAAGATGATATAGCTTGCATTTTTGCATTATATTTCATTGGAAAACAACAAAACTCTACATTTTTCGTACTGTAGTTGCATCTAAAAATTTGAAAAACATAAAATTGTATTTAAAATTTATGGAAAAACTCAAAAAAATCACCATTGGGACTAATTCACCACATAGGGTGACTTAGTCCTTCTGCACATTTTGCACTGTATTTTTTGTCATTTTCTGAGCATCTTTTGCATTTTGTTTTTTGTTATTGCATTGATGTTACAGTTTCTAGAATTGTAGTTATTAGCATTTCATTACTCTTAGTTTACATTGTATTTGAATCCACTCACATTTAGAAAACTTTGCATGAGTGTTTGGTGTCCTATTGCTAATACCTTAGTGAGAAGAAGCTCAAGAATCATGTCATCCCATGATAATACACACATTGTGGATCTTAGATTATCTAAAGCTTCCACTCCTAGTATTGTAACTAGTACACTAGGCATGGACCTTACCTTTAGCAACTCTTTTCCTTCCAATAAAATGCAAATTGACACAAAAAATGATTAGATTCTGCAAGACAAATTCATTAACATTCATGAAGACTTAACACATCTTAAACATAACCCGTGTCTTGAGAACATTTCCATCAATGTGGTTCCTTCTATAGAAAACATCCATAACCTAATTGAATGTGATGACGGCCTAAATGTTATGAAACAAATCACTGAGATATATGAAAAACATGCTCCTTCCACCTCTAGTACATCACAACCAACAAACAATGTGGTTAGTCAAGGAGGACTTAACACTCCTCCTCCCTCCACAGTAGCATCCATACCTACCTATACCACTCCTCAAGTCACAACCACACTACAATAGGTTAGCAATATGTTTTCTTCCTTGACTATTCCTGCTAGCATTCCTAATGATTATGTGGCATCGCATGTTCTCTCCTCTTCCACCATACCATCCATCAGTATTCCATTCACCTGCCCTACCACTACATACGCTTCATCACCACTTTCCCTTCCACCTGATACCAATTACACTAACCCTATCATGACACAACTCTTCCAAACCATCTCCTCCATGGAAAAAAAATATCCACCATCAACCAAAACTAGAATGGACAACCCACTTATTATGTTTGAAGCAGCCCACTATCTCTAGAAATATTGTGAACACCAATGCCAAAAGGAATAGAGATGCCTAGATTTGAGAAGTATGGAGGGAAGGGAGAAAATTCTAACCATGTTAATGCTTACACCACCTTATGTAGTGACTTTGTCCTTGATGATAAACTATTGGTAAAATAGTTTCCAAGAACCTTAAAAGACACTTCCCTAGAATGGTTTTCATCCTTACCAAATAATTCAATTTGTTCATTCAATGAACTAGTTGGTGCATTTATAAATCATTTCCAGATGCATATGACTACAAAGAAGAACTTGGCTGATTTGATGAGATGTAAACAAGATGAAGAAAAAAAGATAATTGATTTTATCTCACGATATCAATATCTTTACTCTCAAATTGATTCCAAGATTCCTAATCCTAATCTTCAAAATAATTTTATTGAAAACTTACAAAATAAACTTTAGGATAAATCTGTAATGATGAAATTTACCTCCTTTATGCATTTTTGTACCACCCTTTGCAATTACCATAATTCAGTTAGTAGTGGTGATGCAAAGTCCACTTCTAACCAAGTTGAGAAGTCTGAACATGCCAATCCAAAAAATCCACAACCCTTTAGAAAGAAAAAAAAAGGATTTTTATAGTTCAACCCCCCTCAACAACCAAACCAACCTATCAACAACCAAGTAGAAGTTGTAAAAGTTGTGATACCTTATAGTTATGGAAATCTGAAATAGCAGTTTACACCTTTATTAGACACCCTTCATAACATAATGTCCCAACTTATATAGCAACAAAAAATTACTTTACCTACTATTAAACCACTAGATCCTACTAAGCCTTTACCTACAATCTTTAAACCCAATGCTTAGTGCCATTATCATAGAAAAATGGACATGACATGGAAAATTGTAATCATCTTAAACACCTTGTGTAAGACCTCATTGATTCTAGCCATCTATCTATTTCAAATGTTAATGTTCAAGGAAATAAGTCTATTGCCCCACCCAACCAAAATTTATAAATTTTCACCAATCCCATGCCTAAACATAATGTGTCATTTGTCAAAGCTAGTGAAACTTAAAACAATGATGTGATGAATGCTCATACAAATGTTGCACATCATGATCCTATTCCACATAACACTACTATTAATCCTATGGATGAAATGGTGGGTGTGATATATGTTATCCCTCATAAGGGCCAACCTAAGAAATCTCTCAATATTAGTTTTTCCCCTAAGGACATACTTCCAAATCTTCCTGATGCTCCTCTTTATAGAGCTGGTTGTATTCATGATATGCCCACTAATGGGATACTCATAGATCCCACCTATGGACATAATGTGATCATTGAGGAATTTTTGGTACTACAGGATCTTTATCAAGATGATTATGATAAACCAAGAGCATGGATTAAAATAAAAAATGTTTTTTCCTTCCCTTTGATAGGATCAATCATCCTTCCATTACATATAGGACCTAGAACAGTGGATGTTACATTCTCCATCATCCCACAATTAGACCAGTTTCATTTTTGGATAGGCCATCCATGGCTTCACTCAATGAAAGTTGTCCCTTTGGTCATATACAAATGTTTAAAGTTTCCACCTTACAATGACATATTCAATGTTCACCATAGTAGCTTTAACCCTTTTTCTTCTAAAGGAAACTTCTCATTAGAATCCTTTTGGCTCAATCCCATGGAACCTATAGTTCCTCACAAAAATTTCTTTTTCATTGCTTACCAAAAGTTTAAAGTAAAGAAAATTTCATAATTGTTCCTCTGCAACACGTCCTCGTCCACTTCCGACACTCCTATCCTAGATGAAACGATGCTTCAACTTGAACAAGACCAAAAACCTCCCCCACATTGTCCAAACAAGCATGAGATAATATAAAAAAAAATTCATACCTCCCTGTATAAAACACATTTATAAAGAAAAGGAGAAAGTGGATAAATAACCTTCCATGGTTTGTTTTGTTCTTCCCCTTAGGGAAGAAAATCAACCAATGTTTGATCAACCCACTCCTTCACAAGCACAACTTGACAATAAAATGAAAAGAAATAGAGCTAGGGAGCATAGGCATAGACATCACTCCCTTGCTCGTAAGTTACAAAATGAAGAAAATGAAGAAAATCAAAATCTGCAATTGATAGAAGTAACGCATGATGACCCTCCTCCCCACTCACAACAAAATGATGCAATAAAACAAACATAATTTGTGATAAACCCTTCAATGGACATTATCATCCATCCTCCTGTTGTGATTAACCAGGATGATGATGATGAGATTACTAAAATATATGAAGAGGTGCATAATGATCTGAATACATTATTTTCCTCTTCCAAAAGCTTGAGGGTATGTGCAGGATCATCATGGAAAAAATAGGCCCTTAAGTGGCAAAAAATTTAGAAAAATCAGAGTTAGGAAACTTGACATAAAAATTTGAATAAGTTATCTATATTATTTCAAAAATATGTAAGAATAGAATCTGTAGAAAATTGAATGTACTTTCTAAACTACTAGGTTTATTTTATTTTAAAAAGTCTATTTGGTGAAAATTTGAAATTTCAATGCTGTAGTACTTAAATTTCAGGGAAAAATAAGAAGTAAGTGTCTGTCTGACCACCCTAACCAGAATAAAATGATAATATTTTTTTATAAGATTTTAAACATAAGTAGAGGACTCATGTCCAGATGTGATGCATATTTTTTTGTAATTTTTTTCCAAGTAAATAATTAATCATGAATTTTTTATTAAAATTTTTGAAAAATATAAAAACTCGTATGTCTAACCACCTTAACTTGGTCAAAATTTGATGAAATTCTTTTTTTCTTTTTTTAATCCTATAGTATGCAAAGCATAGAATGTGATGGATGTTTTGGATTCAAAAAATGTGATACATTTTGAAAGCTATAGATATTTTTCAATCAGCCTATCAATCAACACTTTAGTCGTAATTCAAGTAGAAAATGAATAATAATTTATTGATTAAATTCAAAGTAAAGCATAATTTATATTGGCAGAAATATGAGAATCTCCTTTAAAAAACATTTTCATTTCATAAATTTTGGGTTAAAATAAAGTCATTAGCTACATACCCTACAAATACCCACCATATTGCCACTTTTTGGCCCATCATGATCCTGCACATACCCTTGAACGAAAAATCTCCTACAACAAGTGTAGAACCTGGTACTTCCCCTAGTTTGGAACTTGCACTTGTCCCTTTATTTAGTTTTCCACCCTTGTCATATCCTAAACATGATTGGGAGGTGGATAAATTGCTCATTAGTTGAATTGCATTTTTCTCACTAGTCTTTTTCATTTTTTTTTGTGTGTTTGTATGTGCATATCGTTTTCCCCTATGATGTATAATTTGGTGTTCTCTCTCTCTCTTTGTGACATTCCTCTATTTGTACCTTCATTCTTCTATATGTCATACATCGCTTTCACCTTTTTCCTTTTCTTTTACTTTTCTTTTCCTTATGTTTTCCTTTTGGGTATGACACAAAGAATTGAGACCAAAATATATCTTTCATGTTGACCCAAAAGGAACCCTTTTCCTTTTATTTGACTTTTCTTTTTCTTGTGTTTTCCTTTTGGAGATGATGCAAGACATTGAGACCAAAATGTCTCTTTCATGTTGACCCAAAAAGACCCCTTTTTCCTTTTATTTTACTTTTCTTTTTCTTGTGTTTTCCTTTTGCGGATGATGCAAAACATTGAGACCAACATGTCTCTTTCATGTTGACTGAAAAGCTTTTCCTTTTCCTTTCTCCTTTTCATTCTCTTTTAGATTGTGTTTTCCTTTTGGGGATGATGCAAAGCATCAATAAATCCTATGTCTCTTCCATGTTGACACAAATGGATATTTCTTTTTCTTTGTTTTCAATCTCTTTGTGTCATTATTCTAGTTCTATGTATTTGGGGAATGATGACAGTTTTGAGCTCTTTACAAAATATTGCAGCAAAGACAATACTAACCCCAAATCCATAGATCCCTCATGTGTTTGGTGTTTTCATTTTTGGGGACAGCCCCTCCTTTTCCTTTCTCTCACATGGTGTAGCCTTACTCAAAAATGTATGACTTGGCATAGAGGCTTTCCAAGTTGGCTCTCATGTCTTGTTTCTTTTTATATTTCTCATTTTCTACTTTAAAGTAATTACTCACAAAATCATGTATAGCAAGTCCTCTAAATTGGGGGCATACATTGGCATTGTTCTTTTGCATTATTCTTTTTATTGATTCTTATTGTAGCCTTCTTACTTCATATGTTGTGTTTTTTCACTTTGAGGATGAAATTGGATGTAATGTCCTTCATGAGCATGATCTATCTTAGTATATTGCATTCCTCTTGGTTGCTTGATGTGATGCACGACATCCCCTAAGATGTGAATTTTTTATCATTTGATTGGTACTCTCTTGGAGACATTAGACACAATGTTCCCTAAGTTAAAAATCTCGCATGAACTAAGCAAGACTCATTTGAACATTCTTTTGCATGTTGGATTTTGCATTTGTTATATGGCCACCATGCATAGAACAACTTGCATGCCTATAGTTCCATTGCATTTCTTCATGAGCTCCAAGCATACAAAGCTTTGCTTGTCTCATGAAGCTGGAAATGCCATTTTCTTTTGTGGCATCTTATTAATGTTATCACGAGGTATAATTTTGGGATGGTTGAGTAGGAAGCCCATTCTAAGGTGTTGCTTTTTCCCATAGCCAGCTTTGTGTCTGAGTGTATTCTAGCCATGAGTGTATGTTTCTCACCATTTTGGCCTTCTCACCTGGCAGAAAACCATGAGTTCCATTGCCTCAGAGTGAGTATACATTTTCTTTTCTGGAAAAAAAACCTAGATCTGATCCACAATGGGATGGACAAATAGTCAAAGCTTGATTTGACTTTCTTTTCCTTCCTCTCCTGTCTTTCATTGTTTTTCATCATTTTCATGTGTGTTCCTCTATACTTATGATTGGTTTTCCATGAGATATTAATCTTGGGTCATTGATCATCCTTGTTTATTTTTTTTGTCTCATCTTACCTAGCATTAGTGCATTTGGATCCCTCTCAATGTGCATATTAGGCTACTTTAGTGTCAATTTGAAGCAAGTTCATCCTCTCACTAAAGTCAAGGGATTAATGTGTCACCAAAAAATGTATAGTTGGAAATTTTTATGCTCACTTGAATCTCTCTCATGGAATTTGGTTTGATTTTGGCTTGTAACAAACTCACACTTTTCTAGACTTTTCATTAATAATTCAACCCTTTCTTATGTTAAAATGACCCCTTAATGCACTTTTCAGCCATACTTAAGTGTATTTTTGAGAATATTCCTATTAAACCTCATTAAATACACTTCAATCCTCTGTTAGTGTAATTAAATTAATTATTACACTAGCATAAGCTAACTTAGGTCATATATCATTTAGTCCTAGGTTGCATTTTAATAAATCATCTAATAAATGGGGTAATATCCCCTTCCATGTTTCTAGGGATACGATTCCTTCTCGAAGATGAGTTTTCCTTCTAGAACTTATCTCAACATTTAATAATTTCCTAGATAGGGTTCACATGTTGTCACATGTTATATCATGACACATGGCAACATCTCATACATCTTAGGTTTTCTCTTTTTCCTATATATTCAGGAATTTTGTACATTTATAATTAATCCAATCTCATAATGTAGATCAATATAGAATCTTTATTGTGCATGCCTAGTTGCAACACTTTCTATTTAGTTGATTATCTTTCTTGGAAAAGGTCCTCCATTAAAGATTCTAGAGCTTCAAGGACTGTGCATCCATAATCTCAATAGGGTATCAGAGCTTGTCCAGTGAAATTTCAACCTAGGATCAAGAAAGTTGGTGTGTGAGATTCTTTGAAGGCTTGAAGGTTTCCATTGAAGGCCATTTGATTCCACCCAGGGACCAAGCTTATTTCTGAAGTAGATAGAGTCAGATCCGAGCTCGCCATTGTCTTCAAAAGGCCTAGAAACCCTAGGATCGCTTGCCCATTCATCAAAATTAGATACATCAACCTGGGAGCCATCAGAGGTATTTGGGTTTTCAAAATCAACTGGTATGATTCGTACAAATTTGTAGTAAAAAAAATCATCCCAGTCAGTTGTCCTCTAAGGAAATTTTTTTATATTCATAGGCACTTTTCTATTTCAAAAAGTCAGGGCTAATTTCTCTATTTATGTGGTAAAAAAATTATATACGGGTTCTCTGTAGTTTGCAGGAAAATATTTGATCAACTTGCAATTTTATTATGCATTTGACATGATTTTTTAAATCATCAACATTTGATTTGATTTGATAAATCATCATTGACATAGGGTTATTTTTATCAGTCGACATAAATCCAAATTTTTGTTTTGCAACTTATATAAATTCATTGGGCTCATTTTAGTCTCCATTTTGCATTATATTTTGCATAATATATTTTGTTGATCGACATCTTTTTTATTTTTTTAATTGCATATTTGCAATATTAAAAAAAATCTAAATTTATTGTTTGTCAGTCATGAAAGTCAGCAGAAGTATGTTTGTTGTTAGCTGCATAATTTTTTCTATAGGGGATGTACATATTTTTTCAGGCTTGTTCCATCATCTGCATTGATCTTTGTGCATCACCGAGGATTCTCACCGACTGCCAGCACCAGGTGTTTGTCACCAGCGATCCTCCCGCTGACCGTTGGTTCTCACCCCTTATCGATCACCATCAAAGCCCACCACCAAAGTTCATTTCCTAGCCCATATCTAACTGTTATTGCCTGTGCTCATTGACCCTGAGGTAATAGTCCCATCGAAGGCTGGGAGGTACCGCTTTATCCAAGCGGCACAACCAAGGGTCAACCCATCAGCCGCTCTACCAAAGAAGCTCAACCTTGCCGCTACTCCAGGAGGGAGCCTATTTTTTTCCCACTTAAGCCCTGTGGTCATATCAGCGACCAGGAACCAATTTTTTTAAGCCCGAGTGCTAAATTTGTGCACCTAATTAGCCTGTAGAGTGCCAAGTATAGACATTTGTTTTATCTCATCATAACTTTCACCCACGGTGCCGAAAATCAACAAACAAGATACTGTCAGAAAGGTAATTTTGAGCACTTTCCAGTGGTGAAATTAGTTATGTGAAATTTTTCTCATGAAAAAATCTACAGCCAACTAAAGAAAAAACACTAATTTGGACTCAAAGGCTCATATCTTCACATCCGTTCATTGGTTTTTATTGATTCCAGTGGCATCAGGAAGGTGATTCAGAGATTTTTTCATTAGTTTAGATCCCTTGATCATTTTCTATTCTAGGTACTCTTGCATTGATTTTTTCATTTTGGTGCATTTGTTCAATAACTTGGACATCTTGAAGCTTGGGAAAATATTTTTTGATTTGGGTAGCATCACTTTAGTTTCACATCATCCTTGGAAGTCTCTATTTGTTGTTGAAGGTCATTTTTCTTTGTTTTTTTAGAGAAAGCTCATTATGGGGCTTGCATATACTCATTTAGTTATGTTGCACAAGGGTATCTATCAACAATGGTAGGATGGGATCAACCACCATCTTCAATCACTTGATTTGTTGCCTCATCTATTTGGTATAGTTCCTCATCTAAGTGAAGGAATTCATGAATTTTCTTGGAGTTATAGTAGATATACTATCTTGGAGATAATTATTATGCAAGTTGATTGTGATGTTTTGAGTGCTATTGATAATTGGGATTGTCCTCACATCCTTTGAACTAAGCTTTGGGAGATATATGGAGATTCAGATACTCCACCCTTCCTCGATGGTCATGATTCAAAATATCATTCTTCATATCAAATACCCTATGATAATATTGTTGTGTAGGAGGTTGATTGCCTTGAATCTTTTGAAGAGGTTGACAAGGTTCCCTTAGGTGCTTCTTCTCCATTAGAGACAGATAGTATCATTGATTCCTTGTCCAGATTCATTGATTTAGGCTTCCACTATCATCATTCATCAGGACATCTTCATTTTTTTAGAATTGACATCATAGGTTGGCTTCATTTTAGGTATCACTGACTTGGCTACTTCTACAGGTTTTGAGGACATTCTTGAGGGGATATCACTCCTCTATTCATAGTTGGATTTGGAGATTTTTCTTGAATTTCCTCATCCTTTTGTCTCCACCATGCTTGGGGATCCAGAGAATATCTTGGAGGCACTTGGTTTCTCTTCAGAGATTTCATGTATGAGAATTCTTCCCTATAATTCCATTTAGGATTTGAGGTTTCTTTAGTATCCACCATTGGATTTGTTTCTTCCTAGTAGGAGACTTGTGGTTTGGACAAATTTTTTGCTTCAAAATTCTTTCAGTGGTTTTGAGGACACTTCATTTAGGGGGTCTATCAAGTCTCCATCATATTCATCACATCTTAGTATTTGGATATTGTACAACATCAATTTCTACATCATCCTAATTTGTCACCCTCTTCATTGATTGTGGCATCTTCATCTTCAGGAAAGGAGACATTTGAGCAGAGTTCAAAGACATCATCCTCCACATTTATCCATCCTTCCTTCAATTCCTATATAGAATGGGAAGCATCCCTACACTTACAGTTGGTTTTGTTTCTTCCACAAGGGAGACAAGTTGTTTGTCGACATTGGATCATGTTTTTTCTTCAGACACTTACCATCTATATAGGTGATATCATCTTCTGGGAGGGCTATATAGTCTCTCTATTTGCTCCCTATGGGGGGGCTATTTTATTGTATCCATGTGACAGATGGTGTCCTTGGGGGTATTTGGGAGTCCTCCATCCTTCCCATCCTATCTCACTTTTTTTTCTGTATCATCTCCTTTTTGTAGAGGGGTTTTGTTCCCACTAGGTTTTCCCCTTTTCTTCAGTTGTGGGATATTTTCTACATCTTCATGTAAATGGGTACCTAGCATGGCCTCATTTCCAAGACCCATCATCATCATCTTCTTGCATAATCATTGCATTTTCCTACGTAAGTTGGACTTATGGGGGGTGTTAATGTAATTAAATTACTTATTACACTAGCATAAGTTAACTTAGGTCATATATCATTTAGTCCTAGGTTACATTTTAATAAATCATTTAATAAATGGGGTAATATCCCCTTCCATGTTTGTAGAGATAAGATTCCTTCTAGAAGATGAGTTGTCCTTATAGAACTTATCTCAACATTTAATAATTTCCTAGATAGGGTTCACATGTTGTTACATGTTGTTAGATCATGACACATGGAAACATCTCATGCAACTTAGGTTTTCTCTTTTTCTTATATATTTAGGCATTTTGTACATTTGTAATTAATCCAATCTCATAATCTAGATCAATATATAATCTTTATTGTGCATGCCTAGTTGCAACACTTTTTATGTGGTTGATTATCTTTCCTGGAAAAGGTCCTACATTGAAGATTTTGGAGCTTCAGGGACTGTGCATCCATAATCTCAACATCCTCAACACCCAATAAAATTCCCCTGGTGGGTCCAAGTTGCCACTTGGGGTGACTTAGTCCCACTAGGCACAAAAATCAAAATAATTTTAATTTTTTGGCAGGATTTTATTATTTTGACCTTGAGGTTGAATATGATGTGTTATTTTTGGGAAATATTTGAAAATCAAGTATAAATAAAGGTTTTTTCTCTCATTTTGACCCCCATTCATTTTCAAGCAACCAATTCATTATTCAAGCAATCCATTCATTTACTCAATCATTCTCAAGCACTCTAAGCACTTTCAAGCATCCATTGGAACATCTTGTTGCATATCTTCAAATGTCAACATGAAGGGTTTGGTGAGTTTGTGACTTTGTATGTTATTCATACATCATTCTCTCTTTATTTCATCTCATTATCTAGGGTTTGACCAACACAAACCCCTATTCTCTAACCCTTACCCATTTTCCCCCTCTTTTCATGTGTGTTTGTAGGTCTTGTATGTAAATTTTTCAAAGAACAAGGTGTTAAAAAGTGGTCAATAATCCATCAGTCATTCAAGTCAACAAAACCATAATTGAAGCTTGGAGACCTCTTTCAACCCATTTTCTACATAATTTGAACCAAACACATGTCAGGAAGGGAAGTGCAGACCGAAGGCTACAAATTATTGTCTCAAATTTCCTAAGATTCCCAGGTGGACTAAGTGGGCATCTGTGGTAGATTAGTCCCACTACCATGCCTAAAAAGTGATTTTTATGTTTTTGAGTACCCATTTGGCACAAACTTGTTTTGGAAGAATTTCCCTTAAATGGGACTAAGTCGCCTAGCTTGGTGTAAGTGTGCCAATTAGCCTTTTCTAGTCAATTCTATAGGATTCCAGAGCCTCTCTGCATCACATTTCAATTTCCAAGTGCAAAATTTCTATTTATCATATTTATCTTGTTCTTTATTGCACTTAATCTATCATTTTTGCATATCACATTGTGTTTTCAAACAACTTTCATATGTAGGTTTTTCATCAATATTCATTATCCTTTATCTATTATTTGCATTTAGGAAATTGCATTTATGCATATTTCAATCATAATATCATTAGTCTTGAGTGAACCTCCAAGTTTTTGTGTGATACTTTTCTCCTTTTAGGTGAAAAACCCGACAAGTGCAAGAGAGAAACCCTCCTACAAAAATTTGTGGTTCAGGAGTATATCATACAATCAACCATCTCTTTCAAGGATTTGTTATTATGTTCTTCCACATAATTTTTTTGAGGAGTATAAGGAATTTTTCATTTCATGTCTATCCCCTCTATTGTGCAAAATTGTTCAAGCTTAATGTTGAAATATTCCTCCCATTATTAGTTTGAAGGATTTTTCTGACATTCCTTGATTTTTTCTCAACTAGTACCTTACAATATCAGAACTTCCAAAAAAATAATATTTCTCTCTTTGAAATTAGACTCCTAAATATCCATAAAAATCATCTATGAACGTGAGAACATATACTACCTTAGTAAATAATGGATGGAGAAATTCCCCTAATACATCATTGTGAAGTAGCTCCAAATATTGTGTTTCACTCTAAGATGTGAAAGTTGTAGCAACTAGAGCCTTACTCTTAGCCCTAGTTTATGTTTGGTTTGATGAAGATTGCTTGATGGACTCAAGGACTTCTATATTTTTCTTTTGAAGAAGATGATAAAGTTGGTCAATCTATTTCTTCTCATAGTAAGCACACTTAACTCTTTCTCTCTTATGTTTCATCTAGTTTGAAGAGTTTTCAATGTTAGGATTGTAAGACTTATAATTTTTATCTCTTAATATCCTTATTCTCTTTTTCCTTTTGTTGTGATTTCTTCTTCCTTTGTTTTGAAGTGGTTTTTTATTCCTAGGAATAAGGGATTGAGAATTTTTAGTCTTCAATGCCCCCACCTAGATTAAATTATCTTTCTACCTTGTTCAGTTGGTAATAAAGTTATCTAAGGATGGAATTTTCCAACTAGCACCCATAGAACTCTTGGTGGAGTATAATGTGGAAACAAACATTGAGTAATTAGGAACTAGCTTGGAGAGAATATAAGTAACTAATTAATTCTACTTTTTCTATATTTTGCATTTCTTAAGCTACAATACTAGTGATTTAAATTTGGTGAAGAAGTACTCTAAGGTGTCAAAAGAACTAGGGCTTAAACTAATGATCTAATTCTCCAACTCATGGCTTCTCATCTCATCTTTCTTCCCAAATTCTCCTTCTAAAGCTATCCAAACTTCATTAGGTGTATTTAAATCTTTAACATGAAAGAGAAGTTTTAGAGACACAATTAGAAATATGAACCCAAAATATTGATCATACTTGTTGAACCACTTAAATTTAACACTCTCATGAGAAGGTTTTCTTTTAGTCCCCATTGTTACTCTATATAACCTATTGTTCTTTAGTATAAGTTGTACCTTTTTCTTCTATTCATGGTAATTCAATGGATTTAAAGGAGTTAAAAGTAAATTTTCATCCATAATTTGAGTTTATTTGTTGTAGCAACAATAGAAGTACATAATTTGAAAATAGAATAAACTGCATACAACACAAGAATGCCCCAAAGCTTTTGGTGATTTATAATTTTAGTGTGTATACAAGTCAAATTGGAAAGAAAAAAAACACTTTATAATTTTATTGTGAAATCATTTCCAATGGATTAGGGATAAAAAATAATTACTTTAAATAACAACACTAAATTTTGAGTTTCCAATCAAAAGGTACATCAATTTTAATTTTAATTTATTTTCCTAAATTTCTAAGTAAAAATATACCAAAATTCATTTACAAAATAATACTTTCACAAATTTGAGAGAATGAAGGTGAAGTTTAAGTCCCCTTTAACTAGTTGTTACCATACCATATAACCAAGGGATTAATTGATTTGGTGGTGAAATGAACTTGTATAGATATAACACCTCTGTAAACACAAATTACTCTGCAAAGATAAAACACCACTCCAAATAAACCTTCTTTGCAAATAAATAAAACAAAAATACTATTGCAAACATTATGCCCTTCCTTTTGTTATTCCTTTCTCAAGGAATAATTTGAAGATTAAAGAACCATACTTGCAATATTGAAAATCAATGCAACTATAATCACATCATTTGTACAATTTCCCCAATTTCAAAAAACAATAACTAACTAAAATTTTTAACAAGAACAACTCCTCATTTCAAATCAACAATACGTAATGAACTAGGATTATAAGATTATTTGTAGATATTCAAAGATTACAAGATAATTTTTAAATATGATCGAGAATTGTAGTGTAGGAAAAAGATCCCTTTTTCACACTTAATTTGGGAATTAATAATAATAAAATGAGCTAAATTATGTCTTAATTTAGTTTTGTAATATGTATTTTACATATTCACATTAAGTTTAGGGCCTCATTAAATAAAATGGACTTAATTTTTCCTTGTTTGTTGTATTGTAAGTTGTACCTTTACACTCACACTTATCTAGTGTTTTATTAATTAGTTGAGGTTAATTTTCCTTAATTGTCCCCCTTAGTTCAAATAAGAGCCTAATTAATTATAGTTTTTGAAGAGGAAACCTAACATTCACCAATGCCATAACATAACACTTAAAATTGTAAAATGTCTATCCTAGGTGAGTGAACTAGTACCCATTCACCCAAGGGAAAATGGGTCCTCACTTATATTGGGGAAATGTGTCTCAACCTTGTAATTATATGTAGTTTATTATTGATAGGATGTATATATATGTTTCCTAGTTACACCGATAGGTGTATACAATGGAAGTATAGAGTGAAATGTGAGCATGTTAACTATTTTTAGGAAACTTCTAGAATGGCCAACATACATTAAATATATAATATATTTTAAATTTGGACCATTCGTTATTAGGTTTTAGGTGTCTCTTAATCTTTGATTGGTGATACTTATGTGAGAAGCTTTCTCTAGAAGTATGTTGTAACCCTTGTGATTTACTGAATAATATATTGGGTGGCTTTTGGAGTGGGTTTTTTTTCCAGAAAGGATTTTCCCCATGTAAATCACTATGTCATAGTATGCATGATATTTATGTTTATTTTTGTTTAATTTTATGTAAGTACTAAATATCTATAAAATTTTTACATTATTATCCTCTCAAGATTAGTGTAAGAAGTGCTTTTGATACCTTAGCTTCCATAAAAGTGGTATCAAAGCTTGATCACCTTTGGTTTTAGTTGTGGGTTATTATGTTTTTTGAAATAATCCAAATTTGAGTGGGAGCTTGTGTAGAAGATACTTTGTGATCTTGTTGTAGGAATTTTTTGATGGAAAGTTCATTAGGGAGAATAGAGGTGGAGAAATTTTTTGAAAATAATTTTGAGATGTGGAAGCTAAAGATGGATGATCTATTGATAGATCAAGATCTATGAGATGTTGTTGATGAGAATGCTTCAAGGCCTGTAGATTCTACTCAAGATGATCAATATGATGTTATACAACATAAATCCAAGAGGCTAACAAGATTGTGCTTGGTAGAATATGTTTTAATTAATGTCCATGAAGAGACCTCTCCACATAAACTATGGAAGAAGCTTGGTGAGATGTAGTAGGCGAAATATTTAGTGAACAATATTTTCTTGAGGAAGAAGTTGTATTCCTTGAGAATGGAAGAGGTTGGATGAATCATAGACCACATGGAAGCATTAAATATTTTGGTGGCTCAATTGGCATATGGTTGTGTCAAAATGGATGAGGAGGAGAAATTTTAGATTTTTCTTTGTTCTTTGCCTGATTCATGAGATTCTCTTGTTATGGATATTGGGAGAACTTATGTAATTTTGAAGATTGAAGATGTGGTGGGTTCTTTTATTTTTGAAAAGATGAGGAGGAAGGTATCCATCACTACCAAGGAGGGCCTAAATTTTTGTGGAATACCTAAGGGAAAAGGAAAGAAGAATGAGAATTGTGACAAATCCAAGTCTAAGGGAAGATCTAAATCTTTTGGAAAGTCTAAAGTTATTTGTTGGAATTGTGGTAAGCCTATACATGTTTGTAAGGAATGAAAAGAAGAAAAGAAGAAGAAAAGGAATAATTTTGATTTTGATTCTAAGTCTAAGAAGGAAGATGGAAACACATTCATTACAACTTTGGTAAATCATGCAGGTAATAATGCATGGTTAGTTGACTCAAGTGCATATTTTCATATGAACTTTAATAGAGATTAGTTTTGTGAATATGAAGAATTTGATTGAGGTAAGGTGTACTTGGGTGATGATTCTCATTTCAAACTTTTTGGATGTGATAAAGTTAAAATCAAGTTTCCTTATGGTAGAATAAAAAGGATTAATGGTGTGTTTTGTATCCCTGGATTAGCATGAAATTTGTTATTTGTTCAAGAAAACAAATAGATGTGGTTATGCAAGTATTATTTTTTGATGCAGGATGTAAGATGGTTAGAGGTGCTATGATGATTGCTAGAGGTGTTAGATATGGCACATTGTATAAGATTGATGCATGTGTTGGTGTAATTAATTAATTAATTATTACACTAGCATAAGTTAACTTAGGTCTTGCATTTAATTAATTAAGTCCTAGGTTGCATTATTAGATAAATCATTTAATAAATGGGATAATATTCCCTTTCCTAGTTTGTGGGATAAGATTCCTTCTAGAACTTATCTCATCATTTAATAATCATCTAGATAGGGTTCACATGTTGTCACATTTGTTAGATTATGACACATGGAAACATCTCATGCATATTAGGTTTTCATTCTTGCCTATATAATTAGGCATCTTGTTCATTTGTAACATATCCAATATCAATATGAATATCATATCATCAATATAGAATCTCTATTGTGCATGCCTAGTTGCAACACTTTCTGGGTGGTTGATTATCTTTCCTGGCTTAAAGGTCCTCCATCAAAGTCTACAACTTCAAGGACTGTGCATCCATAATCCCAACATGGTATCAGAGCTTATCCAGTGAAACGTCAACCCTCGATCAAGAAAGTTGGTGTGCGAGATTCTCCGCAGGCTTGAAGGTTTCCATTGAAGGCTACTTGTTTCCACCCGGGACCAAGCTGATTTCTGAAGCATTGAGTCAGATCCGAGCCTTCCTCACATTGTCTTCAAGGCCCTCAAACCCATAGATCGCCTCTCATTTGTCAAAATCGTAGTAGATTCAACTGGGAGCCTTGAGGTATAATCTAGGGTTTGCATTTTTTGTACAAATCCATACATGTTTGCAGAAAAAAATCATCCCTCTCTGTCCTCCATCAAGGCAAAATTTTTTTAGAAAAATCAAAAAAATTCTGGCTATTTTTCTGGGCAATTTTTATATAGTATCAAAAAAAAATCAAATTCTGCAGGGATCGACCTGCCATTTTATTTACCAATCGGCAGAAATATTTAATCTACGCATATAGTTTGGGTTTTATTTCCGCATTGCCCAGATTCAAAAATATTATACTCCAAGGTTTTTAATAAATCGAAAATTGCAAATTGGTCAGTAATATTTCAATTTTCTCGTCAGCTTTCACGACAATCACGACCGACCGCTTCGGTCATCCTCAAGGCCATCTCCATAGACACAATTCACCACCACTGCACCTCTATTAGCTCCCCAAAGAACTGCTCTCCTGTTGGCTTGGACATCGGCCCTAAGAATGCTCAATCATGCCGAGTTTCCTCCCGGCTGCACCCTTCAATGCCGACCATCCGACCACTCTCACCTCGGGTCCCATCCGTGACCGAGGGGCCCAATTTTGCCCCGAGCTGGATTCTCCTCCTGGCCGCCACCACCTCCATCGCCGCCAACGAAGCCGCCCGACACCGCCTCACCTATGGAAGGTTTTTAAACCGCCAAAGGCAGCTCATGCCACATCACCCACTAAGGGCCAAATTTTTTTGCCTTGTGGTGCTGTATTTTTGCTACTTATTTAGCCGTTGATAACTAAATTGTAATTTTTTTTCCGAGGGCCATATCTTTGTGCCATGATATCAAAAATTTGCAAACAAGATATCGACAGAAAGAGAATTCAGAGCACTATCCAATGGTGCCATCTATTTTGTAGGATTTTTCTGCTATTCAATATTCAAGTCAACTGAAGTCAACCCTCCCTTCGGGACTCAAACGCACACATCTTCGCATCAGATTATCAGATTTTGGAGATTCCAGCAACATTCGAGAGATATTTTAGTGCATTTTTCATCATTCAAATGCACCTCCTTTGCCTCAAATGCCTGCATCTTTTTTTGTTTTTTGATTCTTGGACATCCTGAAGATTGAAGAAGAATTTGTTGATCTCAGAGGCATCTTCTCAGTTGCATATCTATTTGGAAGTCTTCTATTTTCTATTGAAGGTTATTTGTCTTTGATTTTTGTGGAGAAATTTTCGTTATGGGGCTTGCATATTTCTCTCCTTCTTTGGTTATGTTGCACAAGGGTAACTATTCACAATGGGGAGATGGGATCTGCCACCATCTTCATTCACTTGATTTTTTGCCATATCTATTTGGTATAGTTCCTTGTCCAAGTGAAGGTATTCATGAACTTGCTTGGAGTTGCAGCAGGTACACTGTTTTGGAGATCCTTGAGATGCAAGTTGATTATGATGTTTTGAGATCTATTGATCATTGTGATTGTCCTCACATTCTTTGGACAAAGCTTTGGGAGCTCTATGGAGATTCAAACACTCCACCATTCCCTGATGATCATGCTTCAGAATGTCATTTTTCAGATCAAGTACCCCATGATGCTATTGTTATGCCGGAAGTTGATTACCTTGATCTTTTCAAAGAGGTTGACAAGGTCCCTTTCTATGCTTCTTCACGGGGAGATAGTTGGTATCCCTTTAATATTTAGTGATTCCTTGTCCAGAATCATTGATTCAGGCTTCCACTATCATCATCGATTAGGACACATTCAGTTTTTCAGACTTGACATCACATGATGGCTTTGTTTTAGGTATCATTTCCTTGGCCACTTCTATAGGTTTGGAGGACATTCTTGAGGGGATATCACTCCTCTATTCAGATTTGGCTTTGGAGAGTTGTTTTGAGTCTCCTCATTTCTTTGTCTCAACCTTGATTGGGAATTCAAAGACTACATTGGAGGCATTGAGCTTCGTGAGATTTCTACATCCTAGACTCTTCCTCGTTTCTCCTTTTCTACGGCGTTTCTTCCGCAAGATCCACCATTGGATTTGCTTCTTCCTAGCAGGAGATTTGTGGTTTGGACACCTTCGTTGCTTCAGACTTCCTTCAGTGGTTTTGAGGACACTTCATTCAGGGGGGGCTATCAAGTCTCCATCACATCCATCATATCCATTCTATCTTTGTCTCTGGATATTGTTCAGCATCAGTTTCTGCATTGTCCTGGTTTGTCACTCTCTTCATTGATTGTGGCATCTTCTTCATCAGGCAAGGAGACATTTGAGTAGCATTCAGAGACATCATCGACATCCATCTTCATCCTTCCTTCCTTCAATTCCTATCTGAAATGGGAAGCATCTCTCCACTTGCAGTTGGTTTTGTTTCTTCAGAAAGGGAGACAAGTTGTTTGTCGACATTGGATCTTGTTCTGTCTTCAAACACTTCCCTTCTTTGCAAGTGATCACATCTTTTGGGGGGGCTACATAGTCTCTCTCTTTCCCTTCTATGGGGGGGCTTTTGATTGCATTGTATCCATGTGACGGATGGCGTACTTGGGGGGTATTTGGGAGTCCTCCATCCTTCCCATCCTATCTCACATTTCTGCATTTTCATCTCCTTTTTGGAGAGGGGTTTTGTTCCTATTGGGTTTTCCCCTTTTCTCCGGTTGTGGGAGATTTTCTACATCCTTCATGTACATGGGTACCTAACATGGCCTCGTAGCCGGGACCCATCATAATCATCATCATCATCTGTGCATAATCATTGTATTTTTTCTCCTAAGTTGCACTTATGGGGGTATTGGTGTAATTAATTAATTAATTATTACACTAGCATAAGTTAACTTAGGTCTTGCATTTAATTAATTAAGTCCTAGGTTGCATTATTAGATAAATCATTTAATAAATGGGATAATATTCCCTTTCTTAGTTTGTGGGATAAGATTCCTTCTAGAACTTATCTCATCATTTTAATGATCATCTAGATAGGGTTTACATGTCACATGTTGTTAGATCATGACACATGGCAACATCTCATGCATATTAGGTTTTCATTCTTGCCTATATAATCAGGCATCTTGTTCATTTGTAACATATCCAAAATCTTTTATCATCATATCAATAGAATCTCTATTGTGCATGCCTAGTTGCAACACTTTCTTTGTGGTTGATTATCTTTCACGGCTCAAAGGTCCTCCATCAAGTCTGCACTTCAAGGACTGCATCCATAATCCCAACGGCATGCACTATTGAATGCAATAGTACTTCTCTAAAAAGAAATATTGTGGAAGAACTGGGGGTTTCACCTTTAGTAGATGTTCATGGCTTTTGGGATCCCAAGGATTCTCTTTCTTATGAGACAAAGTTACTTTGCAGAGAAAAATATGTTATGACACCAAAGACTTGGACACATTGGACAAAAGGGTCTAAGGACCTTAAAAAATAGAAAACTTGTTGAAGGTTTGTCTGATTGTAACATTGAATTTTATTTTTATGAGCATTGCATTTATGAAAAACAAAACTAAGTTTAGTTTTACTCAATTCTCATAAATCTTGTGGTGTATTGGATCTTATTCATTGTAATGTGTTTGCTCCTATAGATGTTCCTTTGATTGGTAAATTTACATATTATGTTTCACTTATTGATGATTATAGTAGAAGGACATGGGTATATTTTCTAAAGAATAAATCTAAATTTTTCAGTTGATATAAATAATTTAAAGCAATTGTTGAGTTGTAGTTTGCAAAGAAAATAAAATGTTTGAGGACTAATAATGGCAGTGATTTTTTCTCTAATGATTTTTATAAATTTTGTAAAAATTGCGGTATTCATGGAAAAAAGACAACTTTGTATTCTCCAGAATAAAATGGAGTTGCTAGAAGAATGAATAGGACATTGATGGAGAAGGCTAGGATTATGTTGAGTGGCGTTGGTCTACAATGAAGGTTTGGGGATGAAGTTGTTGTCACTACCTGCTACCTGATTAACAGGTCTCCTACATCAAGTCTTATTGATAAGATGCCTATAAAGGCATGGTAGGGTTGCAAACCTTCATTGAGAAATCTTATATTTTTTGTTTGTGAGGCATATGCACATGTGCCAAAGGAGAAGAAAAAAAAGATGGAGAACAAGGTTTTGAAATGTATCTTCATTGGATATAGTTATGGTGTGAAAGGATACAAGCTTTGGGATCGTGTTGCATAGAAGGTAATACATAGTAGAAGAGTTATTTTTAGAGAAACTAATCCTTATTCTATTACATTGTAGCTAGAAAAAAATTAATAGGAAGATTTGATTCAATTTACTTTTACACTTGAGAAAGTTGAATCGAGGCCCAAGGATACACAAAAAGTTGAGGAGATCTCATCTAGCTCTGGATTTTCAGAATAGGAAGAAGAACCTCCAACTCAACTTGTTCACAGGCCTACAAGACATAGACAACCATCTGAAATTTATACACTTGATGATTTGATAAGTCTTTTTTATTTAAATACTAACATGGATGAACCCAAATTTGTAGAAGAGGTAGTAGGTATGAATGATGTGGAATACTAGAAGATTGCTATGGATGAAGAAATAGAATCCTTGAAAAATAATGATACATAGGATCTTGTACCATTTCATGAAGGACGAAAACTTGTTGGTTGTAAATGGGTGTTCAATAAAAATATTTGTTTAGATGGAAGTAGTGAGAAATACAAAGCAAGGTTGGTTGTGAAGGGTTACACTCAAGTTGAGGGTGTTGATTATGGTGAGATATTTTCTCCTATTGCAAAGTGAAATCGATTAGATTTTTTCTTTCTATTGTTGCTACTTTTGATTTAAAGGCTGAGCAAACGGATGTGAAAACTACTTTCCTTCATGATGATTTGGAGGAGGATATTTATATGGCATATCTAGAGTATTACATGGTGAAAGGTAAAAGTAAATTGGTTTGAAAATTGAAGAAATATTTGTATGGTTTAAACTAGATTCCTAGGATGTGGTACCAGAAATTTGATACATATGTGTTGATTTTAGGATTTGAGTGTTCTAAATCAAATCTTTGTGCTTATTATAAAACTGATGGTGATCATTTCCTATTTATTGCATTATATGTTGATGATATGTTATTTATTGGCAAAGGGAAAGGTATGATTTCAAAAACCTAGATTTTCTACTAAATTTGAAATGAAGGATCTTGGTGGAACTAAGCACATTCTTGGCATGGAAATTAGAAGAGATAGAGAGAATAGAAAGTTATGGCTTGGCCAAAGAAAGTATGTAAATTTAGTTTTACAGATGTTCGATATGCAGGATAGTAGACCATTGTGTGTTCTTGTTTTAGTTGGAACAAATTTATCTATTTTAGATTTTCCAACATCCCCATCAAAGATGGAAGACTGAATAGAGTTCCTTACTAGAGTGTTGTTGGAAGTTTTGATGTATGTTATGACTATATTAGACCAGACATTGTCTAACTAGTGGGATTTTTTTCTAGATATATGTCTAATCATGGTAGAGTTCATTGGGATGCAATTAAAAGATTCTTTAGATATTTGTGTGGTACCTATATTATTCCATATGTTATCATAGTAATTTTATTGAATATGCTATTTCCCTTGATATTCATGGTTATGTGGATTCAGACTGGGCGGGTGAATTTGATAGCAAAAAGTCCACCAATGCTTATGTGTTTACTTTATTTGGTGATGAAATTAGTTGGATGAGTAAGCGATAGGTTGTGGCTACATTTTCCACTACTAAAGTAAAGTATATGGTAGCTATTCATGCTTGTAAAGAAGCCATTTGGCTTAAGAGGTTTCTTTCAAATATTGGAATAAAACAAGGTGCATTGACAATTTATTGTGATAGTCAAATTGTGATATGTCTAGCCAAGAACCCGACATTTCAAGCCAGGACCAAGAACATTGATGTAAAGTATCACTTTATTAGAGATATGATCAAAGATGGTAGGGTGAAGGCAGTTAAGGTAGATACTTTGATGAATGTTGTTGATTCTTCAACTAAGCTTGTGAGAATAGAGAAGTTCATATGGTGTCCAGAGACTATGGGCCTTTCTGCCCCTTGCAATTAAAGAGATGATGTTTGCACCCTCATATTTTTCGTGAAAGGTGTTCAAAAAGTGGGAGATTTGTTGGTAAAATGTGTGTCAACCTTGCAATTATATATAGTTTATTGTTGATAGGTTGTATATATATTTATATATATGTTTCCTACTTACATTGATAGGTGTATACAAGGGAAGCACAGAGTGAAATGTGAGTGTGTTAACTTTTTTAGGAAACTTCTAGAATGTCCTACATACATTAAATAAAGGATATATTGCAAATTTGGACCGTTCATTATTAGGTTTTAGATCTAAAGGTATATATTTTGTTTTACTGTATTTCCCTAAAATGTAACTCTACTTTATGAGTTCATTGTATTATGATTGTGATAAAGATTGTGATGATTTCTAAGAGTTTGATAGCATTCATGTTGTCTATTCATCTTTGAGTGGTGATACTCTAGTAAGAAGCTTGCTCTACAAGTATATTGTAATCTTTGTGCTTTACTAAATAATATATTGGGTGGCTTTTGGAGTGTGGGATTCTTTTCCTGAAAGGTTTTTCCCCCTCGTAAATCACTATGTCATGGTATGCATGATGTTTATGTTTATTTTTGCTTAAGTTTATGTAACTATTAAAGATTTGTAAAAGTTTTACATTATTCTTCTCTCAACATTAGTGTAGGAAGTTGTTCTTCTACCTTAGCTTCCTTACAACTTAGAGCTAGGACCCTAATTTAAATTATGTTTTTGGTAGTATTTCAATTATTTCAAATGTATATTCACATTTTGTCTCCTATTATTTGAATTTCAAGAATTAATGTTAACATGTATTTAAATAAGAGATTATTTCACTATTTTTTCATCTTAATACTTTCAAGAATCCTAGAAATTTTATAAGTGTGATATAAAAAATTCAAGTTATCAAAAGAGTACATTCACAAGACCATTATTAGAAAATTTCAAGAGCATTTTCAATGAATACAAGAGAATATTTATTACAGATTATTTCACCAATCAAGATCCATTATCTTTTGAAAGTCTTCTTGCATCATGCAAGTTATTTTAGCTAATATATTGATGTAGTGTTCAAGATCCATTCAAGCATTCAAAGGAATTATTTCAAGTCATGTTTTAAACCATAAGAAATAGGGTTCCACCTTTTGGGAGATGGAAATACGGTTTAGGAACTATTTCACTCTCAGCTCATTAGGAAACCCTGGAGATTCCTCAACCAAGTGAGTCAATTGAGGGAAGGGTACTACTACAAGGGGGTTTCGTTAGGTGTGAATTAATTGGGGTTCGCCCTTAAAATGAAGCTTCAAAGGAGAAATGCAAACTCTAATGCACTAAACCCTAGAAACATAAGAGCATGAAATCAAATTGACAAAATAAAATGAAATAGAAGGGTACCTAGAAGAATAATGGAATCAAAGAAAGGTTTGAAATATTGAAAAACTACTTTTTGATGTTTACTGAGACTCATATGCCAAGCTAGGCAATTTAGTCCCAATCTAAGGTTTTTCAGGTAGGATCTGGAATCTCATAGTGACTTATTTGGACTTGCAAAAATCTCATAGTTGTACTAAGACTTACACACTCAAATAGCTTCAAAGTATCCCAAAAAGGTTAGCCTTGACAACTTCTTATGACAACTTTGCAACTTTTTGCAACTTTGTAATTTTGGTACTTTCGAAGGCTTCAAATCCACTTTTTCCTCAAGCTATAAACAACATACAAAGAGAGGAAAAAATATTTTATTAGGGAATGGGTTTTTTCTTTTATCAAACTTCATTTTGGTAATAAAAAATTAATGATAAATGAAGCATGAATGAGATGAAATATGAAAAAGTACATCATAACATTAGGTGAAAACCACACACATGATGTGATAAATCATTGACATGATGAGAATGACTCTTGATTGATACAAGAATATTGTATAAATTTTCCCTTGAATTCCTTATAAATTCTCTTGAATGCTCTTATGAAGGTACTTTGATTTCTTATAAAATTCTAAGATGAAACTATGTGAAATAACATTATATATATACTTTTTGATGCCAAATTTCTCAAAATCATAACACTACAAGCTAAAATTAGATCTAGGATAATAAAATACCACCAATAATTTTATTTAAAATTGGTCCAATTTAAAGTGGGACTCATATGCTAGGTTGGGTGTATAAGTCCTAGTGGCCCAAACGTGAGACACAAACTCCAAGTAGTGTTAAGTTCAATGTCATGTTTAAAATCAGGCCCCAAGACCTAAGTGGGACCCATACACCCAAGGTGGAATATGAGTCCTAGGTCACTAGATCTAAAACACAGCCTCAAACATTGAATCATGATTTTTCATTTATTAAATGTTGGGATTATCCTCAGAAAAATGGATTAAATTAGGCTTGTGGATGCAAAATAGAACCAATTAAGGCATAAATAAGCCTAATTAATGATAAATCCCTAGATTAGTGTGAAAGTGTAATGATATACTTTACAACACCCTAAATAAGGAATAATTAGGACCATTTAGTTTAAAATGGCCCTAAACTTAATGTTAATGTGTAAAACACATTACAACACTAAATCAAGGAAAAAATAGCCTCATTTTAGTATTAGTTATTCTCAAATTAAGTGAGGAAAAGGGATACTTTTTACATTACTATATTTATCTCCCACTTTAGTGAGAGGAAGAACTCGCTTCAAACTTTCACACTAATGTAGACATCCAAGAGGGGTCCAAGTGTACCAATGTGGATGGGATAGAATGAAAAAGATAAAGGGGGTGGTCAAGCCCCTAGGATCCAAGATCCTACACCAAAATAACATAACCAAAAAGGGACACACACAAGGTGTATGATATGCAACATCAAGATACACAAAAATACAATGCCAATGACTTGAAGAAGAAAGAAAAGGAAAAAAAGGGTGGATGAAGCCTCCATTATCTATCCAACATGATGTGGAATAGGTCTAATTTGTTTGACCAAAATTTTTTACAAGTGGAACATGATGTTCACTATGCAAACAAAATGAATGCTCATAAGGGGTAGCGGAACCTCAATCCATCCACTAGGTTAGGCCCTAGAGACACATGCACACATAGTTAGTATGTGCCCACATAGACACACAAGTGCTATAGTAAATTCATGCCCAAGGTTGGCTTCCATATGTACTAACAACACAAAAGCTAAACCTCTTGATAACTTTGACAAAGTACCACAAAATTAAACTTTGAACTTATGAACAACATGCAAGTGAAAATTTGTTCAAAGGGACTTTTCTTAGTTCATGTAAGCTCTCTTCTTAGGGAACATTGTGCTTAATGTATCCAAGAGAGTAAAATTCAAATAAATATCATTATCTCTAAGCAAATCAAACATAATGATGCCACCAAGAAAATTATGCATTGAAAGATTAAAGAAAATCACATAGTGAAACATGATTGCCAATGTATGCCCCCAATTTAAAGTAGTTGCTAACACCATTATTGTGAGCAATTTATTTAAAGTAGAAGAAGATATGAGAGCTTATTTGGAAAGCCATATGCCAAGTCATATGTTCCTGAATGAAACTACATCATGAAAAGGGGTTTCCCCAAAAATCCAATACTAAACATAACTTAGTATGTCACATGCAAGCAAACTTAAGGAATTTCATCCACACCCCAAGCTCGCTCTTATATATATACATGGAAGGTGGTAAACTATCCAAAAGAGACAATGATAAGTGCCATACAAGGACAATGCTACCTAATCCCCTTGCCCCCACTTAGTGTAGGACAAGGATGAGCTGAGATGATTGATGAGAAACTTGAAAATTAGTATCATTTAGAGGAGCTAGGTGCTTCAATACAAGGAAGAGAACCACAATCCTTAAGATGTTGAATTTTATTACTCAAAGCCTTACATTCATTAGTAGAACATGACCATGAAATTTTTTTGTACCATTTATTTCATGTTATTAGAGGAAGAGATATCAAACAATATTGGAGGAGTATTGATAAGATACTTGCTTGATCAATAGTAGAGGATGTTCCTAAAAAGATAAAAAATTAGGGGTGTTCTCTCTTTCACTTCTAGCATTTTGGACCTAAAAGGAGAGACAATTTTCTTAGTTTTCATTCAAGAACAAATCCTTGAGATTTCAATGCAAAAGAGATTGAAATATGGAAATTGACTGTTTTAGGGATTGAATGATGTATAATGAGGGGTTCACCACCAAGTGTAAACTTGAAAAAGACAATGAAATGAAAAACATGGTGTGATATGCAAACAAATTCTAAATGACCTAGAAAAATGAATAAAATGCAGTGAAAAGTTATGAAACTAGAAATACACACTAACAAACCTTGAAGTGACTAGAAATGGCTCTGAAATTCTAGAAATTATAATTGATTGAGACTCATTCACCATTCTGGGCGAATTAGTCCCGAATCCAGGTTTCTGCATAGGAACAAGTTTCTCAAAAAGGGTATCTGAAATAGAAAAAATCTCAAAATTGACCTAAAATGGGACCCATTCACCATTCTTGGAAAATGAGTCCACTTAGGGTTTTCTAAAACTTGAATGGCTAAATCTAGTCTTTAATGGATCCTCTTTATATTCCTTTATGCTTCTAGATCTAAAACTACTGATTTCGGGCCCGTAGGTGACTTTTTGTGAAGATGATGACCTACCAAGTGGGAAGAACACTCCAACAACCTTGTAACCTATTCTTCAATGATCTTCAAGTCTTCAAATTATCTAGATCTACAATCACACCAAGAAAGAGAACACAAGTGTTGATTGTTAGGGAATAGGGGTTTGGCTTGGTCAAACCCCTTTGTAGGTAATTAAACCAAATGATGAAATAAGATAATGAAGCATAAACATGAAGTAATGCAATTATAACCTTTTCATGATGATGGATTTTGGATTGCTACAACAATTGATGAAGAATCTTTCTCTTAAATTCCTTAGAATTGATCTTGAATGCTATCTTGATGATCTTGTGAAGACTTGAAGTGATTAACTCTTGAATGCTTGACTTGACAAATTGAATACATGATACTTGGATCAAATGAGGATTTGAAGGCATTTTTATATAGGAAATCCACTCACATAACCATTAATTTCATCCCCAAGGCTGAAATAGGAGAAATTTGGATTCAAAACCCACCTTTTCCCACTCAAACCTCAAAAATAGTCCAAATGGGACTCATTCACCCAAAGCGGTGAATGGGTCCCACAGGGGCTATTTTTCCAACTAGAATGTCGGGGAATGAGGAATTTAAGCTTTTATGTTGATATTGTCAAGATATTGATCAAAATATGCCTTGGGATGCACAAAATGGAGTCATAGGGGTCTATTAATGATGATGTAAAGGTCATAAATGCAATAGGGCCCAAAACCCAATCTGAAAGTGTAAATAAATGTTGTTTACAACACTAAATTTAGGCAAAATTGGGTCTATTTAACTTAGAAGGGCCCTAAATGCCATGTGAATGTGTAGAATAGATTAAAATACTAGATTAGGTCCACTTGATTTACAAGCCTCCCAAATTTAATGTGAATATGTAAATAAATACATTTTACAACATTAAATTAGGACAAAGTTAGGTTAATTTAGCTTAAAACAGGCCCAAGACCTTATGTGGACATGTAAAACACCTCACAACACTAGATCAAGGCAACATTAAGTCCAATTTATCATTAATCATTCCCATATAAAGCAAGGTGTACTTTTTTCTACATCATAGTTCATTTATTTTGTCACAAAGATATCTTTTTCTTAGTACAAGGTGTCATACTTACACAAGGCTCTTTAGATTGTGATATTTTGTTCTCTCCCTAAAGAGAGAGTGTAAAATATAATGAACTCCAATCATTATTAAGACATGTCCCAGGAGTTCTTTGTGTGATTACACTAATATTAAGTGAAGACTTCCTTTTTCCTTTCATTTCTTTTGTTGGAAAATAATAAATATCACTAGTTTCTAGCAATTCAGGATGCACTAATGTTAAATTTGGCTTAGAATAATCTTTTGTAAGAGTGTTGATATTAAGTGAAGGCTTCCTTGTTTCTTTTAAGGGAGAATAACCAAGACCAATAGTTTTTTCTTGTGTGTTAGGATCTATAGGGATATGGATACCTTGTTCTGTAGCACCACATCCTTTTCCACTACAACCAACTTGTTTGATAAGTTCATAACGTTTTCCATATATATTTTTCATTTCTTTTGGATTTGTTGGTTGTTCCTAATCAGCTTCATTAAATTTTGTTGTGTAATTTGTTTCTTCTTCTAAAGTGGTTGAGATAGATGCTTTAAAATTTTGTGTTGACATTGCCACTTTTATTTTCCATTTTCAATCTCTTTTGTTATGATATTGTATTCAGCCATGAATGTTGGTGTGAAATCCAAGGAACTCCAATCATATTCTAATAGCTTTGTGACTTCGTCAATATGTTTTTCTTTTCATTTTTGTTGCATAGGTTCCACTTGTGTAGTTGGTGTCAATTTTTTCAAATTATTTTCCTCCTCTTTTTCAAGTTGTAAAACACTGTAAGGATGAGGATCGACTTTGAGTGTGTGCATTTTTTGTTGTAGAAATACTTCATTTTACGATGAAGAGTTGAAGGCACCACATGCATCTAAGGAATCCATGGACTTCCTAAAATGAGGTTGTATGAAATATTATGAGGCATAACATGGATCAGGGTTTTGCAATGTAAGTTTTTCATTTGTAATAGGTAATGTGATCACTCCAAGTGGTTTTTTTTAGATACATTGTCAAATCCTTGAATCGATAACGAATCAGGTTCAATTATTGATTTATTTATGCCAAGCTTATCCAAAAGGGTTACACTACACACATTAAGGGCTAAGCCATTTTCAAAAAGGGTTCACTTTATCCCTGTCCTATTGAAGTTAACTATTATCATGAAAGTTTCATTTTTTTTTCACTTCCAAAGGAGGTAACTCACTTTGATGAAAAAAAAAGTCAACATTCATTCCTTGAATTATGGTTGCTATGTCATTTGATTGAAAATTAGGTGGGGTAGGAACTTGTTGTAAGGAACTTTGAATCATGTTATGATCATGAGGGGAGTCATGAATAAGGTCCCATAATTATATCTTAGTAGGAGTGTTCATAAGTTGTTTAACAAGATCATAATCCTTGTCATTATGTAAAGGAAAATGAGGGACACTAGGAAAAATAGGTTGAGGTAATGGGAGGGATGTTGAAGTTTTTTCTCTTGGTTGTGGATTGTTTCTAGTCTAATATGTATGAGAAATGGTATTATAGCTCGACTACTATAACATATTATTCTTAGGTGGTTTGAGGATAAGGATGGGTTTGTTTTGATTTTACGGTTGGTTTGACGGTGGCTAAAGAATAATATTAGGCTCAGGAGATTACTTCAAGGGATATCTAATGTGAATAACCTTAGAAGATTTATCCTTATTTTCATTATCTCTTAGTGGAGGGGAGTCTAATGTCACTTCATCATCTTTATCAAAGGAAGTCACATCACTATTGTTTGAAAGACATGTGTCCATGTTATCATTTTCTTCCATAATGATATCTTTCCTAGTAGGATATTTTTAAGGAGTCACAAACTCGATGTTCATCACATTCCATGGTTAGATTTGGTAAAGTATCTTCATAAAAAATAAGGGAGGCATGATGGGAAGAACACTACGAGTTTCAAGCTTACCAGTGATGAGATCCTTTTTCTAAAATAGAACTTTCCACATGTTAGGGACATTAGGAAAGATAGAAATAATATTATAACTTTTAATCATTACATTATTTAACACCAATATCACCTCTTCACAAATGTGATAATTTTCCACAATTACATCTAAAGAGTTTTCACAATTAGGGGAAGTGTTGGGAGAGGAATTTAGACTAATTAGAGTAGTGCAAATTATCTCATCTTCTTGTGTCATAATATCTTCCTAAGGGGGAGGACGAGAAGGACAAACAAGAATTTCATGATTCTCAATGATCACATCTTCTTTTACCAAGACACGTTTGTCACTAATAGGAGAGGTATCAAGAGAAGAGAAATAATGATTATCATGATTGTTTATGCTTTCATCTTCTTCTATCACATAGTTCCCACAAATAGGAGAGATAGGAGGGTGTGTAGATTGAAGGTAGGCGTCCAAATTTTCACTTTCATGCACTAAGAGACTCTTATAACTAAGAAATATATTGAATGAATGACTAACATGCTTATTGATGAAATTTTTCTCCAAAAACATGGAAAAGAAAGATACTAAAATTTGTGAAAATTAATCTATAAAAACTTAGTGTGCAAACCCAAAATGGAAAGAGGCTTAACATGCAACACAATGACCTAGAATGAAATCTGTAAATGAAAATTTCAAATTCTAAACAAGGTAATTTGTTGATTACACTATGCAACAATCTTAGAATGAAATGTTGTAAATGCAAATTTGAAATTTATAAATGCACTAAATTAACCAAATTAAGCTAGATGTAATGAAATGAATGAAACAAAGGATCAAAAAACTTAAACAGAGATATGATAACACCAAACAAAAGCACAAAAATGAAGTTTTTAATATTATAAAATGCAAATTTAGATCTGATTCGAGACTAAATAGTGAAAGACAGTTAACATAGTATTGGTTTTTTTACCAAAAAAACCTTGAAATCCTCTAAAAGGTAGCCAACCCTTATGCTTAAGAATCTTCAAGGTCGGTGGTAAATGAAAAATTAAGAGTTTTGAGCTCTTACTTCTACTCTTCATGCTCTATGAAACATAGGAGGGTAATCCTTGTCATGTTCATTTTATATTTACTTGATCAACAACATTTGTATACATAGATAAATTCCTATAAAGTTGATATAGAAAACATTCATTGAATCTATTTGGCTATCCTTTAAACAAATTACTATCTATTGAAAGAAATGGAATGATACTTCAGATTGGTACATTATAATTTAAGGTATTTTTATTTATTTTTATTCTCATTCTAAGTGTTTGGTCAAGTACATGACAAAACTCATTTATCTTGAGTATAACTTAATGAAAAGACCAATATCTCATATTGGAATAATGGAGTCATATTTGTAGTAACTAGTAATACCTTAGCAATTTAACTCAGTAATTAGTGGACTATTGATATACTACTTTAGAGTATTCAACTCACTATGCCTAAAACACAACTACTTATCAAATCCTATGCTCTTTCCTCACAAAATTATGACCTTATTTTGGAATTCTATCAATTATTTGAATTGAAGTTGAAATAAACACACTCATTCAATTCAAACAATTGAAGAGAAACGAAAGGATCATTAACCATTTCATTCATAATCTAGAAGAAAATTACATAAGAGAGCATATGCTTTAGAACTAATACTCTCTTCTATAATTGTTGCTACTGTAAAACTATTTTAAGATCATTACATAGTAACTCGTATGGTCATAAACTTGTTCCTAAAATATTCATTAATTTTTTTATATACAATATGCTCCTTGCAAGCTTAATCTTTCACCTAGAGCACTCGGAGAGCTAAAACTTGAACCCCTATAAGCAGCCTTGAAATCCCTTTTATAGAATAAGGGAGCAACAAGCAACAAGATGAATTATAGTTACATTTCAAATTCATTTCAAAACTAATTTCACCTAAATTTGAGATATTCCCCAGATAGCTACACGTAATCATTTGTAGAACTGAGGAAAGCAAAATACAAAATTTCACATGACTCGTCAAAGAAAACCAACCAAACCACCAAAAGGTATCATTAGTAATTGCAGTAGCCTCCAAAAACTGCGTCAACATCGAGCAAAATAATTCTTCATCATATCATCCAAAAGGCCTCCAAGTTTGCACCAAGGACAAAAACCAAACATATGTTGAGAAGGATGAAAATACCACTAAGACAATATTATCATCAACAAGAAAAAACTAGGACCAAGATGCAATCCTTCTTAGTTAGAACTAGAGTACACATGTCCACTCTGTGTCCTTATAGAAACTAGAGAAGATACACCTTCATCTTCATTAGTGTCCATCATATTAGCCATGGTGAGTAAGTACTAATGGTAGCCAAAATTAGTTTCAACCTCACTATCCGAGGCACCATTTGAGATGTCAATGGGAGAGTTATGTTGTCCCATGTAAACCCGGTTATACTTATTCCTCTTTCTTGCTTCCCTCATAGATTTCACTGGTCCCTTCTCTTTAGGCTTAGTTGATTCTCCCAAAACAACCCTGCTCCTTAGATGATAGGTTCTCTTGACACCTTCCTAAATAGAATTCTTACCTTGGGCACTCTTCTTGCCCTTTGGAGTTACCAGAACCCCAAGTGTGCCTTGTCCATTTTTTAGGGATATCTCATGTGACTCAAGAAAAATGAGTCTCCTAGACCTTTGGACTTGGGAAGAAGATACAATGGGTTTAGTCATTTCTGAAATGAAGATAAGATGGGAACAATAAGACTCCATAATTGCTGAAAAACCCTTCACTAGTTTCTCCAAAAGGATTTTGCAAAAATAAAACAATCAAATCTTTTCACATACTCAGAATTTCTCAGCTTCTGACTGCAATTGTGAAAAAACAAAGTCTATCAACTCCCATTTATTGAGAAAATTGAGCATGTTGATTGTTAATTCTCAAAGAAGGCTAGCACGAGCGAGCAAATTATCAACAACTAGATTTTGAATCATAACTATTAATCTCCCAGATAGTTTGAATTTTTTTTATCATCTTCAACCATTATAGAAAAACAATCATTCACATGTCTCTTATTTGTATTTGAGTAACCCTACATGTGTCCCCTACCATTAATGCTCACTTGTGTGAAGGAAAACTGCTAGCATGTCCACATATTGAATTTTCAATGTCAACCATAGATCCCTATGTGTGAGATGGCATGTTGAATGACTTAGATTGAGTCAACAAGTTTTGAATTTTTATTTCCATCATTCACTCATCCTTTGACCAATAAAATTATGCCAATAGGATGTGAACGCATCCACCCTATGGGATCCACCATCTTTTTTCAAGTGAAAGAAAAGAATTCCACATGTCATTCACCCACCAACCCCACTTTCTTTATAAAACATTATTTTAATCCCCTGAGTTGAGTGGGGATAGTTGAAATTAAATCTCAATATTACATCTTGATCATTGATTCAAAACCTTTAAGCATTAGGTATGATAGTGGAGACCAGGCCCCAGTCAGGTGCAAATGAACATGTGTCCACAACCTATTGACCCTACTGCATTTTAGAAACTATTATTTTAATCTCAGGGGGGCAATGGCTAGGATCTAATCTTTAGATCAAATGGTCAAAAAATCTACACGTGCAACAAAACTAGATTTAATGAAGGGAACTCAACTATGTCAACAATATTAGGACCCTTAGGGATTAATGAATTAATTCATAAGTTAATTTTATCATGAAATATTTCACCCAACCATAGGAAGATTGAAACGATGGGGTAATATTTTGTGACCGAAAGACCTAGACCAAGGGGTCAGTAATAACAATGATTTTTATGGCTTGAGTTGTGACTACAATTATCAGTAACCAGGTATAACATGTCAACAAAGGATTAGAATGCCCAAGGTCTTATGACCATAAAATTTGAAATGAGGGTTTTTAGACCAAAACCCTAAACCCTACCCTTAGGCATATAGGTAATAAATCATGATTTAAGGAAAGAATCAACTCAAAATTCTCAAAATTTTAGAAGCTCTACCAGTGGATCATGCTTGGGGATGCATACCCCTGGTAGGTATGGAAAGAGTTCAGATATCTTGGTTTAAGCAGAATAACTCAAAGAGACAAAATTCAGGAGCTTGCTAGAACAAGGTAAACAGATCCAACAAGAAGAAAACACACCAAAGCTATATACAATATTTACATAATTTACAATATATCATTTTTTTTAATTTCTAGAAGCCTCTTCTAATTTATAGACCATTAAGCTTGCCTCATGCAATTCCATAGGATTCAATCCTCAAATTGGTGGCACCAGGCCCCCAAAACCTAAAGCAAACTCTTACCTCTATGAAATAATTTATTCTTTGTTGTGTATAGTGGATATACATTTTTACCAAGAATTCTCAACAATCAACTCCACTATGATTAACACAATCAACCATACGTGCCATGTTTCCAAAACTTCCCTCATCATCATAAAATGTTCTTGAATGAAAAATATGATCAAACAACATTTAGAACCAATAAATTCTATAATATATATAACCAATCTACTCATTAGCCTACTCCAATGCAAGCTTATCTGATTGAATTGAGAAAGTGAAACATTAATATTCCACTTGATCCTTGACATCATGATACTCAACCTTAACTACAACTTTTGTATCAAATGTAAAACATTCATAAGTAATGCCTTCAAGGATCTCATCAATGTGTTTCTTTGTTTGCTTAAGGCCACTTTCTAACCCTGTGTCAGATGCATCATTAGAGTTCTCAACAAAGAGTGGAGTATCTCTATACCAATAAGGATAGTCATTTCTATTAAGTGATGAAGATGGAGGCTCATCAAATAAGGGGTTTTTTTGTACATTAATTTTTGATGCAAATATTTCTACCTCCTTCACATGGAGCTCCAAATCTTTCATATAATCATTGTATTCAAAATTATTACAAGAACTAGAAGAGCATATAGATAAATTTTTAACTTCATTCACATCATCTATAGTTAGCATCTTTGACTCACATCTTGAAAAATCCTCACAGGAATAAAGTTGTTCCCTCTCAAGAAAACATGTATTCCCATCATTATCATCATATCTCTTATTTGAAGCAAATAATTCTATCTCTACTTCATGAGGACAATCATGAGCAATAGGTACATAATCATGTCCACGAGCATCTTTATCATTTCTAGCATTGTGCTTAGGATCAAAATAATGAACACACACATTCCTATCTTCAAAATCCTCATCATTCACACAATTAACATGCTCCACTAATGGAAAACCTAAACTACATCGCAAGTATTCATCATATACAATTTTTTCATTCACTTGTGGACAAGTAACTTCATGATCATTTGAATCATTGAATCCTTCATGTCAAGAAAATACCTATAGATCATCATCACGAGAGAAATCACAATCCTTAGAGAAACAATCAAAAACTCCAATCTCATCATGAACCTCATCAAAAGAAAATTTATCACTACATAAACCATGCTCAATTTTTTTTAGAATGAATGATTAAAGTTGCATTCTCAAAATCATGTTCACTATTTTGCAATGTAATATTAGCAACACTTGCATTATTTTCACTAATCAAAACCTGACATGCAATGATATCTTGCATCTCTTTTACTTCTTCGTCTCCTAAGATATTATATGAGGAGATTTCACGCATATCTATTTTTTCATCATACCATTTATCTTTTTCTTCATCACTTTTGTATTGATATGTAAATTTGCTACCTATGAGCTAATTATAATCATTACCTTCATCTATACAACAAGATGGGTGTTAATTTTTTGATATACTCCTTTCATTTATGCGTATCATGCTTTGATTTTCCTCAATAGGATGACTGCTATTTTCATCATGAGACACCACACCTTTTGTATAATCATATTAGATTATTTGAAAAATATTTATCCAATAAAGTACTTGGTCAAAGCTATGAGGCTTCAATTCTTTTGGCAAGGTACTTGGCCATACTCATAGATTTCACAAAATAATTCAATGCACATTGAATCATTAGGTCTAAAATTTTTGGTAACCTCCAACAAGGCATCCAAAAACCTCAAAAGTAAATCATATGGCGATTCTCCATTGTGTCTTTTCATTTCATACAATGTTTGAACAAAAGACGTTTGATCAACATTGCTCAAATTTTGTTGATGTTCAACTTGTAGCTCACTATGATTTCCATGTTGTGATGGTGGAAAGATCAGAATAGCAGAAGCATTACCTTCTTCACAAGCATTTCTATTGTCTAATCCATAAATTCCATTTTCATGAGGTAGGCTAGGACAATGAATACTCAAACATATGTCCTATCATCATAGAATATTTTAGATTGTTCTCAATATCCATGGAAATTTGATATGCTTGATGTAATGTTGTGGGTTCTTTATCTCTTAGCAGAAAAATCATTTCTTCCTCAAATGCACCTAAATACACAATCAAACGTACTACATCATTTGGTCTTATATTTTTTTGGAATATCCCTTATTTCCTTCAAAAATCTAAGATTGAAAGTAGGAACCAACTCAACTTCACCTTTCTCAATACTTATACATTTTTGTCTTATTGAAATGGATCAACCCTTTCACCAAACTACTTCATGAATGATTCGATGAATTCATTCCAAGAATAGATAGAGGATGTTGGTAAATAAGAGATTCAATCTCTTACATCTCCTTTTAGAGATTGAACAAATAGCCTCATGATCACATCCTCATGATCCACCTCATAGTCATCCATCACATCAACAAACTCTTGCATTTTCCTACTTGCTGATTCAGACTTTTCACCATTGAATCGTGGTATTTTATCTCTGATTTTAGATGGAATTATATTTGGGTAACCATTATTGTCACTAAAATTGATGGGTCTATATCTTTCAGTGTTAAAACTTCTTTGAAAGCCTGGCTAGGGCTGCACATTATGCATTGTTACATTTGGGTCCACATGGATATGTGTAGGATCATCATGGAAAAAACAGGCCCTTAAGTGGCAAAAAATTCAGAAAAATCAGTGTTAGGTAACTTGACGTAAAAAATTGAATAAGTTATCTATATTATTTCAAAAATATGTAACAATAGAATCTGTAGAAAATTGAATGTAGTTTCTAAACTACTAGGTTTATTTAAAAATAAATAAAATCTATTTGGTGAAAATTTAAATTTCAATGCAAGAGTACTAAAATTTCATGGAAAAATAAGAAGTAGGTGTTTTTCTCGACACCTAACCATAATAAAATGATAATATTTTTTATAATATTTTATATATAAGTAGAAGACTCATGTCCTGATGTGATACATATTTTTTGTAATTTTTTCCAAGTAAATAATTAATTATGATTTTTTATTACAACTTTTAAAAATATAAAAATATGTCCACCACCTTAACTTGGTCAAAACTTCATGAAATTTATTTTTATTTTTTAATCCTATAGTTTGTGAAGTATAGAATGTGACGATGTTTTGATTCAAAAATGTGATACCGCTTGAAAGTTATAGATGTTTTTCAATCACTCTATCGATCGGACTTTAGTCGTAATTCTAATAGAAAATAAATAATAATTATTTATTAAATTAAAATTAAAGCATAATTTATATTGGTGGAAAGCTGAGAATCTCCTCTAAAAACCCTTTTCGTTTCATCAATTTTGGGTAAAAAAAAAGTCATCAGCCACATACCCTACAAATACCCATAATATTGCCACGTTTTGGCCCATCATGATCCTGCACATACCCACATAGGGATAGATAGGTCAATGATACATTTTCTTACACCTTTACAATCCTTATCTTATCAACCTTGTAGTTACACAGGGCAACTCAAACTCCCTTTGCAACATGATCTTAAGCATTTACAATGCAAATTTTCTATCTCTACTTGCTAAAAATCCTCTAATGGGAAAATTTTAAGGATAAACAAAATTCTTCATCATAATACAAAAACTTAAAATTACACCTTAGAAGTATGTAAAATTACTACTACTATTACCTTTCTTAGTGCTATTTCACCTAATAGGGAATCATTTATCATCTTAATTCTCGAAGTCTTCTCATAAACTTCTTTCAAACATAATAATGTTTTCTTTGGATTTATGAGAATACCTAGAAACTTGTAGCAATTGATAACCTTTCTTCACGACTCAAAAAATTTGTAGATATGAAACTTTTCTTCATATATTCATCAGGCTCTTTAGATAGAGTTTCCACCTCTCTTCATAGAGGATTGAACTTCAAGTAGTATGAAGCTCCTTCAAAGATGAATTTCATTCTAGGTTTTCTCCAACAGCGGAGTCACACACAAATTATTTCAACTTTGCTGCAACAAAACCTCTTTTAGCCAAATGCTTGACTCTGTGATATAAAAGTCTACAACTAGAGATTCAAAGTTCTCCCCAACAGATTCACCAATTATGTTGGTGCTTTTTCTAGCGAAACCTTGAAATCCTCTAAAGGGTAGCCAATCCTTATGCTTAAGAATCTTCAAGTTTAGTGGCCAGTGAAAAAGTAATAGGTCTAAGGCCCTTACTTCTAATCTTTAGGCACTCTGAAACTGAAGAGGGTAATCCTTGTCATATCTATTTGATATTTATTTGACCAAAAACATTTCTACACACAAATAAACTGTTATAAAGTGCAAATAGACAACATTCATTGAAGATTTTGTTGAACTTTAAAAAAATTACTATCTATTGCAAGGAATGGAATGATACTTCAAATTGGTACATTATAATTGAAGGCATTTTAATTGATTTTCATTCTCGTTATAAACTGTATATTTTTTGGTATGATTTATAGGCTACTCTTGCACTCTTAGGATGTTTCACCTAAAAGGAGAGAGATAAACCCCACTCAAAAGTCTAGGTGGTTCACTCAAATTAGGAAATGTATAATGCAATTAAGAGTAAATGGAATGATCTAAATGCATTTAAATGAACTATTTGATTGATTATGAATTCAAAACCTAAGAATTATGCAATGTTGGAAAATACAATGTGCTATGCAAACATGAACTAAAGTATGAACGAATGCAAAACAAAAGAGAAGAAGGTTGAATTAGAGTGCATGTGGGAAAAGAATGGAGAATTTGGAGTGTCCTAAATGCTCAAAGAGATCATTTAAAATCACCAATGGGACTCATTCACCATTGATGATGAATCAATCATCCTTTTAATGAAACTTCTAAGAACAGGTTTTTGTGTGTCAGGATCCAAAATTTGACAAAATCTAGATTTCTAGCCTTACAGTGGGACTCATTCACCACTAATGGTGAATAATTCCTCTTAAAAAATTCTATGAAATCAGGGACCAATTATGTAGCACCATATCTGAGGTTGTATACTTGTTGTGTTGATGAAATCAAATCTACAAAAAATTGAAAGAATGTCTTCTCCAAGATTGAAATGGATTGTATTTGACTTGAAACACTTTGTTGACTTATTTTCCACTTTTCAACACCTAATAGCTTGCCAAATCTACATATACAAGTCTTCAAACACACATGAAAAATGGGAAAAAATGGTTAAGGGTTAGGTTATAGGGCTTTGCCTTGGTCAAATCCCACTTTGGTAGTAAAAACCTTAACGAAATAATGAAATGGAAGAGAATGATAAAAAAATAACATGAAAATGCTATCAACTTACCAAACACTTGTTGAAGAAAATATGAAGATATATTAATGGTTGCTCCAAGATACTTGATTAATGCTTGATTGAATGATGCAAAGTGCTTGAAAGCTTGAATGAGCGAGTGAATATGTGAACTTGATGAATGGGAGTTAAAATGAGAAGAAAAACACTTATTTACACACATTTGTGCATTAGTAACTCGATGATACCTCATCATAGGCCGACATAAGGTGATTTTAAATAAAAAATCAAAGGAAAATTTGAAATATTTTGAATTTTGAGCCAAGAGGGACTCATTCACCACTCATGGAAAATGGGTCCCACCTTGGACTTGAATGTGTGTGTCAATAATTATCTTGCATTTAATATTTTTTTCAGGTTTACATTCAAAAACACACTTAATTAAGCCTTATGACTGCATAAAGGGGTCAAATAAAGCATAAGAGAGGTATAAATAGTGAAATTAAGCATAGAAAAGAGTGAGATATTGTTACAAGACTTTACAACACTTCAAATAATGACTTAATAAGTGATGAAAAGGTTATTTTAGGTGAATTATAATGAATAGAGTCTAGAAAATTGTAGAAATGTGTTACAACACTTCACAACACCTTAACAAGACACCATAGTTTGAATATTTAGGACCTAATGTTAATTTTCAAGCCACCTTGTGACATTGAATTAGAGAAAAATGGACCAAGCATCATGAAGAAAGGCCTAAAATACCATGAAAATGATGAGGGGATATTTTTCTATAGCACATTTAGCCCCCATTTTAGTGAGAGGATGAACTTGCTTCAAGCTCACACTAAAGTAGCCATGCATATCGAGAGGGATGCAAATGCACTTATGTTAGTAGGATGGAATGATAATGATAAGGAGGGATGATAAAGCCCCCAGGATGAGGGTCCCATGGAAAACTAGACATAATAACAAAGGAACAAAAATGTGAAAGGGAAATTGGATTGAGCTTCGATTGTCTCTCCAACTAGTTGTGGATTAGATCTACGCTGATTATTTGAAAAAGAGAATGCATACTCACTCTAGGAAAACATAACTCATGGTTGTCCATTGGGTGAGAAGACCCAAAAAGGGTGAAGTACATACACTAGTTGGTATGCACTCACAAACACATAGGTGGCTATGGGGAAAGTTGTGTTTCTGAATTGGCTTCCCGCTCAACCATATCAAATTTATACCTCCTGATAACTTTAACAAGGTTCCACAAGGGAAAATTTTAGTTTGTGCTTCATGAGACAATCAAAGCTTTGTATGATTATAACTCATGAACAAATTCAAAGGTACCACAGGCATGCAAGTTGTGTTATGAAAGGTGGCAAAAAATGTAAAAATGAAAAAAATGTAAAATGTAAAAGATGTTCAAAGGATTCTTATTAAGTTCATGCAAGGTCTATCACTTAGGGGACATTGTGTCTAATGTATCCAAGAGAGGACCAATAAAAGAATAAAATGCTCACAACTTAGGGGATACAGTATGTCTCATCAAGTCACTAAGAGGAATGTAATATGCTAAGATAGATCACACTTATGAATGACATCACACCCAATGTCATCCATAAGGTGACAAACACATCTTATAAAGTGAAAAGGTTGCACTAAGAATGAAAATGAAATGATGCCAATGTATGCCCCCAACTTTAAAGGAATTTCTACAAACCATTATGTGCTCAATTACTTTAAAGTAACAAAGGAAAATGCAAAAGAAAATAAGACATGAGAGACAACTTGGAAATCCCCTATTCCAAGTCATATGTTTCTAAGTATACAATGCAAAACGAAAAGAAAACAAACAAGATGCCCCTAGAAAAGAAACACACCAAACACATAATGGATCTATGGATTTGGGGTTAATATGTTTGTTGCTGCAATGTTTGTATGAAAGAGCTTGGAACTGTCATCATTCCCAAAGCACATAGAACAAGAAGAATGACAAAGAGTTAGATAAAAAAAGGAAAAATCAAAAACTATGCCTTTGTCTAACATGGAACAGGATATTGCAATTTGAACACTCTGCATCATTCCCAAAAGGAAAGTACAATTGAAAGAAAACAAAAGGCAAAAGAAAAAAGAAATATTTTTGTCAATACAGCGCATATTTCCGCCCCAATTCCTTGCATCATCCCCTAAAAAGGAAAACAGGCAGTAATGAAAGTAAAGGGAAAGTGACCAATTTAATAACATGGAAGAGACAGGGCATCTCTATGTTTAAGGGCCATCCCCAAAAAGGAAAACATAAAAGGAAAAAGAAAAAAGGAAAAAGGAAAAAGGACCATCTAGGTCAACATGGAAGATGCATAGGGCATCTCAATGCTTTACATCATCCCCAAAAGGAAAACACAAAACAAAATGATCAAAGAAAAGGACATTTTGGGTCAACATGGAAGAGACATAGAGTGTATCTATGCTTTGCATCATCCCCAAAAGGAAAACTCAAAACAAAAGGAACAAAAGAAAAGGACATTTTGGTCAACATGGAAGAGACATAGATATTTCTATGCTTTGCATCATCCTGAAGCAAAACACAAAACAAAAACAAAAAAGTAAATACATGACATATAGAAGAATAGAGGTACAAATAGAAGAAGTGTACAAAGAGAGAGAACATCAAATGTACGTTATAGGGGAACACAATATGTACAAAAAATCAAACCAAAGAAAAAGAGAAAGGAAAATAAATGAAAAAAGGCTAGTAAGGAAAATTCAAGTCAACCATCCAACAAGTCATTCACCTGCCAATCATTTTTAGTGTATTGTGAGGGTGGTTGATTTTACAAAGGAAGAATTGCAAGTGCTAAACTAGGAGATTTTCTAGGTTCTTCACTTGGTGGAGAAGGTTTATCATTTATGCTCATGGTAGATAAAAATAAATATTTTAAATCATTATGAAATTCTTCATCTATTTATGTTATCTCCTCATCATCATCATCACCATCAAGGTTGATTACAATAGGAGGATGAAGGGTTATTTCCAAGGAAGGATGTATCAAAATTTGTGGCTATTGGATCAATTAATTTTGTTGTGAGGAATGAATTGTGTCATATTGTGGTGGGTTAGGAGAAAGAGGGTGGTCATCTATTGTTTGTAGCAAAGGTAGAGGTTGGTTGTATTTGTTTTCTTCCATTCGAGACTGACAAGCAAGGAGATGGCGATGATGCCTACGCTCCCTAGCAATGTGGTTTCATTTTATTTTATTTTGAAGTTGTCGAGGTGTAATAGCGGGTTGATTCATCATAGGTTCCCTTTCTTCCAGAGGGGGAAGAATGGAGGAAACTGAAAAAGATGGGTCAATCACTTTCTCTTTAGCTTTATACCCTTGTTTAATGGAAGGAGGCATGATATGTTTGGTTTCATTTTCTCTTGGTCGTTTAAATGATGGAGGGGAGGTGTCTACAGTAAGTTGATCATGAGGTTGTATTGTTTGTTCAATTTCAGACTCAGGATGAAGCACGGTTTCATCTATGATAGGGGGAGTGTTAGTAGATAGTGACATGTTGTGAAGAGATAATTTGGTTATGTGTTTGGCTTTGAACTTTTAATAGGTTATGAAAAAGAAGTCCTTTCAAGGGGTGATGGTTTCCATAGGTTTAGGTCAAAAGGCTTATAAGGAAAAATTACCTTTGGAGGGTAACAAATTAAAGCCACTATGGTGTACGATAAATATTTCATTGCCATGTGGAAACTTCAAACATTTGTGAGCAACTAATGGGACTGCTTTCATTGATTGGAGCCAAGGATGATCCAACTGTAGATGAAATTGGTCTGATTGTGTAATGATGGAAAATGTCACATCCAAAGTTTTAGGTCCTATCTATAAGGAGAGTATGACCGATCTGATTATAGGGCATGCAAAAATAGTATGTGTTTTAATCCACACAATTGGTTTGTTATAATTATCTTGATACAACTCATGTATTACTAAAAAATCTTATGTGATCACATTCTCGCCATAGGCAGGATCTATTAATATCCCATTAGTGGGCTTATCATAGATTCTACTAGCTATGTAAAGAGGACCAACAAGAATTTTTTTAAGTATATCTTTAGAAGAAAAAGTGATATCAAGAGTTTTCTTGGTTGGACCCTTATGAGGGATAACATCTATCGCACCCAAAATTTCACCCATAGGATTAACTTGGGTAACATTTGGAGTTATATTAGGTTGTTCATTATTTGTATCAATGTTCATCACCTGATGGTTTGAAGGTTCGCTAGCCTTGACAAGTGAAACAATGTATTTAGGCATGGGGTTGGTAAAGATGTATAAATTCTAGTTAGGGGGTCCTACAGACTTATTGCCTTGATCATTGAAACCCACAATGGAAAAATGAACAAAATCAATGAGGTATTGAACTAAGTGTTTGAGATGCTTACATTGTTGGGTGTCATGTCCATTTTGGAAATAAAAATTACAATAAGCATTAGGTTTAAAGGTGGGTGGTAAAGGCTTGGTGGTATCAAGTGGTTTAACAATTGGAAAAGTGATCATTTGTTGTTGGAGAAATTGGTTCATTGTATTATGGAGAGTATCAGGTAAGGGAGTAAATTATCTCTTGGGGTTCCCATAGGTATAAGGCATCACTAATTTAATATCTTCCACTTGACTTTGAATAGGTTGGGTTGGTTGTAGAGAAGGTGGGTTAAACTATAAAAATCCTTTGTTCTATTTTCTAAAGTTTTGTTCATTTTTTTGTTTGTTTTGCTTAGACTTCTTAGTTCGGTTAGAAGTGGACTTTGAATCACGACTAGAAACCAAGTTATGATAATAAAAAAGGGTCATGCATAAATGCATGAACGATGATAATTTCATCATAGTAAACTTATCCTAAAGGTGAGTGTGCATGTTTTCAATAAACATCTTTTGCAGATATGAATGAGGGATCTTGACATCAATTTGAGCATACAATGACTGATATCATGAAATGAAATCAGTTACTTTTTCATTAGCACTTTTTCTATATCGTATTAAATCAACCATTTTCTTTATAGGAGTCATATGGACTTGGAAATGGATTATAAAGGCATTCCACAAGTTCATTGAATGATCATATTGAATGATTGGGTAAGCTAGAAAACCACTCCAATGCAATATCCTTTAAGGTCCTAGGAAAAAGTTTGGCTAATAGCTTATCATCGAGGACAAAGTCACTACACAAGGTTGTATAAGCATTGACATGATTAGTAGGGTCTCCTTTACCTTCATATTTCTCAAACATAGGCATTTCAATTCCTTGTGGCATCTGTGTACATAATATCTCTAAGGATAATGGACTACTATGAACATGGTATGTGAGTGGAGAATTTTGACTTTGGCTAATGGTGGAGATTTGTTGTTGCATGGATGAAACTATATTAAAGATTTATGTAATGATGGGATCGGTGTAAGTGGTATGAGGTGGAAGGGGAAATAGTGATGGAGTGTATGTAATGTTAGGGGAAGTGAAAGGGACACTAAGAGGGGTGAAGGTGGAAGAAGGAATATGTGATGCCACAAAAGAACTAGGAATGCTAGTTGGAATTGTGAAATAAGGAGCCACATGACTAACCTATTGCATAGTTGTAACCTGAGGAGCACATTATAAGTTGGTATGGATGCTATGGTTGAAGGAGGAGGATTGTGAGGTCCTCCTTGGCTTACAATAATGTTGGTTGACTGGGAAGTAGAAGGAACATGTTTATTGTATAGCTCACATATTCTCTTCATAACCCTCAAGCCATCATCACTTTCAATCAAATGATGAAGGTTTTCTAGTGTAGGTATGGTAGTGGTGGAAATATTTTAAAGGGATAAATCTTGTTGTAAATATGAAAAATCCTCATGAATACGAATGGTTTTTTCTTGTGGAATGGAATTTTTTTGTGTGTCAACATTCATTGGATGGAAAAGTGAAGGCATAGTAGTTGTATTTTCCATTCCTAATGCGCCATTTTCCATACTAGGAGTAGGAGCTCTTTAGTGTAGAAATTTGTCTCACTAAAGTGTTATCAATGGGGCACCAAACACTCATACAAGTACCACAAAAAATGGGGTGAATGAAAATGTAATGTAATCTACAAGTGAAAAATGGAAATAACAAGAATTCTACAAACTAGAACATAGAAATAATAAAAAAGAACACAAATGCAGTAAATGACTAGAAAGATGCTTGGAAATGTAGTCTAAAATGTGCAAGTGGACTGATTCACCTAGGGTGGTGAATTAGTCAAGTTATGAGATTTTTTTGTGTTTTTTAGAAAATTTAGAGTGATTCTAATGCTTTTCAGATGCAAACTAAGGATGCAAATGAAAATTTTAAGTTTCTGTATGATATGATATGCAAACATGAGATCTAAATGAGTCTTCTACTAACACAATTTTAGAAACCCTAGGATGCAAAAACAAAACCTAATTGAATATTGATGCAAATGAAATCTAGGATGCAAGATGCAATTGAAATAAAAAATCTATAGTGCTCAATATGTAGGTTCACCAAAATGAACCGTAGATTTTTGGGTAGGATTTATAGGCTACTCTTGCACTCTTAGCATGTTTCACCTAAAAGGAGAGAGATAAACCCCACTCAAAAGTCTTGGTGGTTCACTCAAATTAGGAAATATATGATGTAATTAAGACTAAATGAAATTATCTAAATGCAATTAAATGAACTATTTGACTAATTATGAATGCAAAACCTAAGAATTATGTAATGTTGGAAAGCACAATGCGATATGCAAGCCTGAACTAAAGTATGAAAAAATGTAGAACAAAAGAGAAGAAGGTTGAATCAGAGTGCACCTAGGCAGAGAATGGAGAATCTATAGTTTTCTAAATGTTGAAAAAGATGACTAAAATCACTAGTGGGACTCATTCACCATTGATGGTGAATCAGACTTGCTTATGATAAAAACTTCTAAGAACAAGTTTCTAAGTGTTGGGATCCATAATCTGACAAAATCTAAATTTATAGCCTTAAGGTGGGATTCATTTACCACTAATGGTGAATCAATCCTCTTCCAAAATTCTATGAAATTAGGGACCAATTCTGTAGCACCAAATCAAAGGTTGTCTACTTGTCAGGTTGACAGATTCAAATTTGCAGAAAATAGACAGAATGTCTTCTCCAAGCTTGAAATGGATTATAGTTGACTTGAAACACTTTGTTGAATTCTTGTCAACTTTTCAAAACCTAATAGCTTGTAAAATTTGCATACACAAGTCTACAAACACATGCAAAATGGGAAAATGGTTGAGGGTTAGGTTATAGGGATTGTCCTTGGTCAAATACCTCTTTGGTAATTAAACCTTTATTGAAATAATGAAATGGAAGAGACTAATAAACATATAACATGCAAATTCTATCAACTTACTAAACATTTTTTGAAGAAAATCTGAAGATATAGCAATGGATTCTCCAAGATACTTGATTAATACTTGATTGAATGATGCAAAGTGCTTGAATGATTGAATGAGTGAGTGAATAAGTGAACTTGATGAATGGGGTTAAAATGAGAATAAAAAAATTTATTTATACACACTTGTACCTTAGTAACCTAATGATACCTCATCACAGGGTGACATAAGGTGATTTTAAATAAAAACCTGAAAGAAAATTTGAAATATTTTGAATTTTGAGCCAAGAGGGACTCATTCGCCACCCATGGAAAATGGGTCCCACCTTGGACGTGAATGTGGGTGTCAGGAATTATCTTGCATTTAATATTTTTTGTTGGGTTTACATTCAAAAACATAATTAATTAAGCCTTATGAGTGCATAAAGGGGTCAAATAAAGCATAAGAGAGGTATAAATAGTGAAATTAAGCCTAGAAAAGTGTGAAATCTTGTTACAATACTTTACAACACTTCAAAATAGAACTTAATAAGTGATGAAAAGGTGATTTTGAAGGTGAATTGTAATGAATGGGTAAAATCACAA
>VDFB02351607.1:0-26812 GCA_007258455.2 Sequoia sempervirens
AAATATCTTCAATACCTGCATATATAAGATTGGGAAAAAATGTTAGGGTTGTATAGGGGTTTTCCTCAGTCAAACCCCCATTTTGGTGTTCCCACCTCCACGAATAGCCAAATAGATAGAGAAATTGAAAAAAGTATGAAGTGATAAAAGCAATCTCTGCTCAAGGAGAAGAACCCGTATCATGAGATAAAGATGTAATAGATAGGGGATATGTGAAATCCCAGGATGCTTGCAAGCACAAGGTAAGAGAGATATCAATTGCAAGGCTTAAGGAAGCTAAAGGGAGAGACGAAGTTGTGAGAGCCAAGAGAGTTGAAAAGAGTGTTGCAAGGATGCGAGAGTGCTTGAGACTGCTATAACAAGTGAGATATTTGTGAAAGAAAGAGAGTAAAGAGAAAAAAGAGAGTGTATCCAAGAGAGAAAGATCAAGAGAGATAAATGAATTGAAAGAATGGATTAAAAAGAGAGAATAAGAGGGAAAAGAAGCTTCTTGAGCCATTACAAGGCATCCTGGGCTGTTACCACCAACAAAAGGAATTGACAAGTGGAAAACATGCTTGGAAATGGTTGTTTGAACATTGAAATGTCACAAGATGCTAGCATAGCATGCAGACATCTGCATGACGCGCTAGTGTCCAGACACATCACGCTACAAAACTATGAGTATAGGAAAAGCACAAGGTTTGACGCAAAGCTGACACACAGAGGTAGCTGCTGAAAAGGGGTCTTGAGCATCTTGAGAAGGGAATAAGGCTTATGCAAGGGCTAAAATGAGCCTACACAAGTTCTAAGGGAGTGGACACTAAAGTCGATACAAGAATGTATGTGAAATTGCAAGGGGTGTAATTTTACGACATTACAACCCTAAAACATATCACTTAGATACTAATAAGCTAATGAAAATGAAGGTTTTTATCATTACAAATGTACTAAATATATTTAAAAATTTTATAATTGAGAAAAAAAACTAATGATTAAAAACCCTCTCCGAATTTATATTTACTTTTACCTCCTTATATTTACTTTGTTCAAGCACAAAATAGTGTGAAAATGAGTGTACAATATTACTTTGATTTAAATACCAATATATATGGACTTGTACATATAAATTTTTATTTTTCCAATGTATATCATTCTATGCCTATATGGCTTTGTTTGGATACTCATTCTATGATGGCATTGTAGGCCTTATGAGACTATGTGGCATTTTCATTCAACATTATGTATACTTTCATGGCCTTATTGAGATTAATATATAAATATTTTATATGTATTTACAACTTAAATGGTGTAACTTGTTTGAGTGGTTTGAATAATAAGGTTTAAGATTGCTTATTGTTGAGGGTGATTATAAATGTTTTAAATAGGCTAACACTCACTTCAAACTTTAGAGTATTTTCATTATTGATAGTGATCAAAACATGGTTCTTTGGTAGCACATGTATATTTAAGGATGCATCTCCCCCCCTTTTAAATTAATTATTTTTTATCATTAAATATTAATCTCTCTCTCTCTCATTTACTCATTTAATACCTTGTCAGGTCTATGCTTTGGAATTTACACCCATTTATATGAAGCTCTAGGAGTAATAGAAAATATGTAGAATAGACTAGAACATGTTTAAATAATGAGTTTATATCTTATATACCTAAAAAAAATGTTTATGTTTGGAAAATTTAGAGTTTGAATAATTTTGGTATGTGCATGGATGGTTACAAGGGGGGCTATGTGAAGCTATAAATCTAAAATATCACTCCAACACTTTTTCATCTTAGGTTTGTTAACAAACTTTGTCAATCCAATGTAGCTTAGAAGGTTTGAGACGCTTGGGTATAAAAATATATAACTACAATAGAAGTAATCTATACTCTAGGATGCATTAGAATTGTTGGTTTAGTGTGATGCTAAGAACAAAATACAAAATCACTCCTAATACCCATTCATTTAAAAATAACTAAAGCATTTTGCAACATTGTGTTCGTTCCCACTATGAGAAAATGAATTGTAGTTGACAAAGCTTGAGATTGGTATTTTTAGTTGGACTTGACATTGACATATAGGCTTAAATGATACATTCTTGGGTGTAATATTTTGAGAGAACAATCATGAAAATTTTTGGTAGTGTTTGGTCTTAGGGATCTTAAGAGACTTTGCTGATCTAACATGTAACCTGAAAGGATCAAGATGCTTAGGCAACAAAACTACACCTCTAGTAGTAGTATCCTACCTACTTAGACAAATCAAATAACTAATATTTTCAAATAAAATATAAGGTAAATAAATAACCGACCAAGAAAATCAAATTACCTTATAATTAATGAACTCAGATAGATAATTCTACTAAAATAAGTGCTCGGATTTAAAGAAATAAAATAATGGTGCCTAGTTCTACATTTGAGGAAGATACCTTGTGTAAATGTCATAAATTGACTTGTTGTGTTATTAATGCACTTGAAATGACCAAATGGACAAAGTGTGTCATTTGTTTCTTGTCTAATGTTCTACTTTAGTTTCGCACTTATGAAATTGATTGAAACTTGCTTGTAGATCTAAACCTTGGATGTAGAAATAGTTTGTATATAAATGGGTATTCAAACTTACATTCCTTGATGTTGGATCTTATATTGGAAAGAGGTGCTTTGGATAGACACTATTTAGGAGTTTGCTAGGCTAGGAAGGTTATTCTTTGGTCAAAGGCCTGTTACTAATTCAATGATTTGGTAAAAATGGTCAAAGACAACTTGAGTTAACATGTAGTGATGCCTAACATGTTGATGCAAGTTGATATGGTTACAATAATGCTCTACTATGGGTTGCTCTATTAAATTTCAAATGGATTCTTTTATAAATGCATATGAATTTGGGTTCGTTCTTATATATAACATCCTAATATTCAAGCTAATAAAACTATTTAGAGGGATTTGACTTGGGCCTAGATTCAAATTTGAAATTACAAATTATGGGACCATTTTTGTATATGTGAAAAAAAAAAATTTCATGCTTGCAAATTTGATCCAAAATAATAAATAAATAAAATAAAAATATATAACAATTCCTTAAAATATATACAAATAAAATCAAATTAGACTTAGATCATTAACCAATTTTTTTGTTAAAACATCACTTATATATTAGTAAGCTAACCAAAATGACAGTTTTTTATCATTACAAATATACTAAATATATGTATCCAAGTTTAGAATTGAGAAAAAATAATAATGATTATAAACCCTCTCCAAATTTAGTATTAAGATGTATACTTTTCACCTATACTTTTACTCTGTTCAAGCACAAAATAGAGCGAAAATGAGCGTACAATATTATTGATTTATGTTAGAACAGGCCTAAACTATAACATAATCAACAATTTAATCAACAAGGAATATCAGGGAAAAAACATAACAACAATGAACAGAGAAAACATAGGGCAAAACAGAGTTGAATCACTTAGAAAATTATATTTTTCTAGCTTGCATATTACATCCAAAATGTTGTGTCTAGCAACTATCTAAATGTTATGTCTACCAACAATTTTATCTAGAGTCATTGATTGTTCAATACTAATCCATAGTTTTTATGTTTGGGTATTTTTTGGATGCCTTCAATGTATGTAGGTATATATTTGTATTTTATCAATGTATATCATTGTACACATATATGGACTTGTATGTATAATTTTTAATTTTTCCAATATATATCATTCTATGCTTATATGGCTATGTTTAGACATTCATTATATGATGGCACTATAGGCCTTATTAGACTATGTGGAATTTTCATGACATTATATATAAACTTTCATGGCCAAGATTGATATCAATATACATATTTTTTTTAGGTATTCACAACTTAAATGGTTTAACTTGTTTGAGTGGTTTGAATAATAATGTTTAAGACTACTTAGTGCTTAGAGTGATCATAAATGTCTTAAATAGTTTTAACACTCACTTAAAACTTGAGATTATTTTTTATTATTGATAGTGATCAAAACATGGTTCTTTGATAACACCTGTATATTTAAGGATGCATCTATCTCCCCCTTTCATTTAATCATTTTGTATACATCATTAAATATTCATCTCTCTCACACATATTTACTCATGTAAGACCTTGTAAGTTCTATGCTTTGGAATTTGCACACATTTATGTGAAGCTCTAAGAGTAATAAAAAAATATCTAGAATAATCTAGAACATGTCTAAATAATGAGTTTCTATCTTATATAGCTAAAAAAAGCCTTTATTTTTGGAAATAGCCTTTATGTGTATGGATGGTGATAAGGGAGGCTATGTGAAGTTATAAATCTAAAATATAACTCCAATTTTTTTTTTTATCTTAGGGTTGTTAAGAGACTGTCAATCCAATGTAGCTTAGAAGGATTGAGGTGCTTGGGTAATAAAAAAATACCTACAATAGAATTAGCCCATCCACATAAATGTGTTAACATTGTTGGTTTAGTGTGATGAGGAAAAAAATACAAAATCACTCCTAATACCCTTTCACTAAAAAAACTAAAGCATTTTGCAACATTGTGTTCATCCCCACCATGAGAAAATGAATTCCACTTAACAAAGATTGAAATTGGTATTTGTAGTTAGACTTGACAATTTAGGTTTAAATGAGATATTCTTGGGTGCAACAATTTTAGAGAGCAATCATGGCAAAGTTTGGTAGTGTTGGCCTTAGGGATCTTAGGAAACTTTTCTAGTCTAATGCATCTTGAAAGAATCAAGATGCTTGGGCAACAAAACTACACCTCTAGTAGTAGTATCCTACCCACTTAGATGAATCAAATAACTAGTATTTTCAAATAAAATCTAAGGTAAATAAATAATCAATGAGGACAATCAAATTACCCTATAATTAATGAGCTCGGATTGATAATTCTACTCAAATAAGTGCTTGGATTTAAATAAATAAAATAAAGGTGCCTAGTTCTACATTTGATGAAGATTCCTTGTAATAAATGCCATAAATTGACTTTTTGTGTTATTAATGCACTTGAAATGATCAAATAGACACCCATGTCATTTGTTTTCCTATCTAGCGTTCTACTTTAGTTTCAAACATATGGAATTGATTGAAACTTGCTTGTAGATCAAAACCTTGCATGTAGAAATGGTTTGTATAAAAATTGGTATTCAAAATTTACATTCCTTGATGTTGGATCTTATATTTGGAAAGAGGTGGTGTAGATAGACACTATTTAGGAGTTTGCTAGGCTAGAAAGGTTCTTTGGTCAAAGCCTTGTTACCAATTTAATGATTTGGTAAAAAGGGTCAAAGATAACAAGCTAACATGTAGTGATGCCTAAAATCTTGATGCAAGTTGGTATGGTTAGAATAACTCTATTATTGGTTGCTCTATTAAATTTCAAATTGATTCTTTTATAAATGCATATGAATTAGGGTTTGTCAGAATACAAAAAAGCTAATAAATTCCATGTGCAAGTAGGCTTATAATGGATAGTTAGAGAGGTTTGACTTGGGCCTAAATTCAAATTTGAAATTACAAGTTATGGGATCATTTTTTAATATATTTGAGGTTAGTTCCATGCTTACAAATTTGATCCAAAATGATAAATAAACAAAATAAAAATATAAAACAATTTCTTAAGATATATACAAATGAAATCAAGTTAGATTTAGACTTAGATACTAATAAGCTAATCAAAATGAATACTTTTATCATTACAAATATACTAAATATATGTAGCAAAGTTTAGAATTGAGAAAAAAACTAATTATTAAAAGCCCTTTCCGAATTTATATTTACTTTGTTCAAACACAAAATAGCATGAAAATGAGCGTACAATATTTCTTTGATTTAAATACAAGTATATATATATATATGAGATAAAAAACCCACGAATTTCCAACAGACATGGGACTCTGGTTTTTTTTTTTTTGAATTTCCCCATTTTTAGAGAAACTGTATTTCGTAGGCGAGTACGATTCCAGTTATTTTATTTCGTATATTTAATAAGATGAGACAACCATTACACTCTTTTCGTGTACTTAATAAAGGCAAGATGCGTGTTGTTGCCAAGTTGCTGCAGAGTATATAAGCTCTGTGTAAGAAAACATGTTGACGACTCCTGCCAATAGAAGAAGGCGGCGCACTTATAGTCGCTCAAACACCTCCTCTTGCATTCTGCCACTGTTAACTTACCAATTCCCGCTGCATATTTGTTAGAGAAATGCTCCACCCCAACCAGTTTATAAAAGTCCACGAAAGCAGTGTTTCTGCCACTACAGGTGGGTAGCTTTGGATGAGAGCATTTAGGGCTCCACCCCTTGACACCATCAGGCTGAGGGCATGCCAGACAACTGCTGTCTTGGCACACCCCTAGGGACCCGCACTTCTTTGGCGGGCCGCACCCATATATTCCTTCGCCGCTCATAAACTGCTCATATGTGATGTCCCAAGTATTGTATTATGCATCGGGAGAGTATGTATACATTCTCAGATTTCCATCCCAGTCCAGCCTTAGAAATGACAAGGTGGTATTAAACTTGGGAAAATTAAAGGCATAGCGAGCTGTGGATTCAAAAGTGAGATTGCAAAGCTCGGGTGCTCTCTGCTGTGCCGGAGCGCTCACATTGCTCAGTCCCATTTCGATTATCTGGCGAAACCCATTCTTGGCCTCGGGATCGCTGAGGAAGGTGATGCTCACAACCGGTTGCTCGCAGGTGTGCGTGATGGCGAACAAGTCGTTTCTTTCACTGCTGTAGCAGCTGAGAGTCCAATAGGGCAGAGGATTAGGAAAACTGGCATAGAGCGCAAAGCTGCCGACTTCCATTTGCAGACTGTAAGGCCCCTCCAAGCCGTCCTTCTCCGAAGTCCGGCTTACTAGCTTCTTCACTCGGTTTATGTCTAATGACTGCCCCACCAAGAAACTGTCTGTGGGGGAATCGAAGCTCTACCACACGGTTTTGTTCTTTTTGTCATAGAGCACCATGTTTCCGTTGGACCGAAGTTCGATCCCTACGACGCCCTTATTAGCAGTGTTGGTAGACCAGACGAGGTTGTCGTCGGCATTGAAGAGCACCAGACCTCCTCGGCTTGTGAAGTTGAAAGTGGCCTTCTCCGAGACAAGGTGGTGTCTGTTTGGCGTCCACACGAAGCGCGTGGTTTCAGCATTGCTGTAGTATCCCATGTGGACAGCCAGAGCGTATGCATTGGGCGTGGTGTTGAAGAAGACTAACTGAAATATGTCTTCAACAGATGGAGAGGAGCCGATCGTGGGACAGGGTTCCATAGCTGGTATAGCTATGGACAACCTGGGGCGATAGCTGGTATAGCTATGGATAGCTTGGGGCCCACTGGTGGGTAATTTTTATATCAATAAAAAATTCAAATTTCCTTTCAAATATGATATGACAGATTCATATTAAATTCACAGTATGTCTTATCATTTTACAATAGGTTGATTTTTTTGTTGCCACCTTCTCAATAATGGGTGAATGCAAGTGGACATTTATTTGCCTATTTCACAATATCAAGTGAATGCATAATGATAATCTTATTTCCACAATATAAATAATATTTGCCACCTTCCCAATAAAAGGTTGTTGTGAAGGGATATTTTATTAACCAAAATATAAGTCTTTTTGCATTAAAAGTGAGTTGACATGTACATAAGATATTACCAAGTGATTTAATTCCAAATATATTTGAACAAAATACATTTCAACATGTCCCATTTCTCATATTCTTTTTACTATCAACTGGTTCTGGGATGTCCATAATAACCAATCTTTTTTTTAATTTGCCTGCGAAATTGAAAAACACGAATTCTCAGGCTCACTATGCATTGCAAAATTTCAATATAACACTTAATTATCACTCTATTATTTACAAATCCACTAAAAAACAATAATCATAAAATAAATTTAAAACTGGTTACAATTCAAAAACAAACTTAATATCACTTCAAATCACCAACCAGAAATCCTACGTACCCATTAATCCATTGAATGCAGATCAAATTCCCTCCCATAATTCAAATTAATCCACTTGCTACCAATTCAAATTCAACAAACCTATTTATGCAAGCAATCCTCATTTGTGCGATGCAAGTTACACATTACAGTTTATTCAAAATTTTCAAATTTCTCACTTTCTGCTGCATGCTCCTGAGCGACGATGACCTCCTCCAGATCGATGCGCTCTCCTCCTTCAGCTCTTTCGGTAAGTCATTTCCATAACCATCCTTTATGCTGTCATCGTCCAGTCTCCCTTTAAGCTCTGTTATGGTAGAAATATTTCCAACCCTTTCGAATACAACATTACCATACATATATATGCTGCACAAAATGATACATATCCATGTATGTTTCCCACAGCCCTATCCATTTTCATGAAACTTACACATTCATCTATATCTGCAATATATATATCCCTGTTCATTTTAATGAAACTTACGCATTTCTCTCCCCCTATATATATATAATATATTTGCAGAGATAGATAGATACCTAATTTGAATGTAAATGAACAAGGTATAAATTGAATGTACATACCTATATTTGTTGATGAACTGTTCAGTAATATATTAATTTCAAATTAGCTATCTATCTATCTCTGCAAATATATATATATACATATATATAGGGAGAGAGATATGCGTAAGTCTCATTAAAATGAACAGGGCCATATATATTGCAGATATAGATAAATGTGTAAGTTTCATGAAAATGGATAGGGCTGTGGGAAACATATATATATATATATATATATATATATATATATATATATATATATATATATATATATATATATATATATATTTGCAGAGAGATAGATAGATAACCTAATTTGAATGTAAATTAACAAGGTATGTATATTTATATTTTGCAATTTGAAATTAATATATTACTGAACAGTTGATCAACAAATATAGGTATCTACATTCAATTTATACCTTGTTCATTTACATTCAAATTAGGTATCTATCTATCTCTACATATATATATATATATATTTTGCATACTCAAATTTATATATTACTGTACAGTTCATCACCAAATATAGGTATCTACATTCAATTTATACCTTGTTCATTCACATTCAAATTAAGTATCTATCTATCTCTGCAAAGTGAATGTATGTATGTCCTCATTTACATTGAACCTAATTAGATGTATGCTTTGTTTATTCAATTAAAGTGACTGTAAATATCAGCCCCTATCCCTTACAGTCAACGTCATAATGGCTAATTCCTACTTATGTTGCTATGTTGTTTGAGAAATGGTACTAACATAAGTAGGACTCAACCATCATCAAAGTTAGCTGTAAGGGAGATGGGTCGATATTTACGTCACATCAAAACACTCTTGCAATGCAGTGCATGCAGTTAGAACTGCTATAAAATTCATGGCAAATACCATGACTTATAAACTATTGGCAAATGCCAAGAATCTAAATTTCATACATATATAAAAGTTGCATAATGCCAGCTCGACTGTCAAGGGATGTGGCATAAAAAATTTACCCGACTGGGATGTTGACGACGTGGACCCCTTGCTCAAAGTTACCCTACCCACCATCGGTTACATTCAACTTAATTAGATGTATGCTTTGTCTGTTCTTCAATTGTACTGATAGTATGCGAAGAATATCTCAAATGTTCAACATTATGAAACATTAACACAACTTGAAACAACAGTATGATAGAAATATTTGAAACCCTTTATGGTCTTGCAATGCTGTTTGAAGATATGAATATTTGTATCATGCTACTATTGCAAGTTCATATATATGTGTATCATAATGCTGTGTCAATTAAATGCATGGTTAGCTTGTTCTTCAATTACAATCAATACACTACATGTATGGATTCGTTGTTTCAGTCGATATCATTATTTTCAATATTAAGTGTGTGCTGTTTACTAATTGCTATGTTGGTTCAATACAAAGGAAGATAAATGCACAAACAAATAGCAGGCAATCTTCAAGGAGGAAGCCTCCAAAAAAGCGGAGCCAGACAACTATGCCCGCACACAAGAGAGGTGTGCATCTACCACATAGCGATGAGGAGGATGTTGTCATTTCTGTTCACCACCGAACTAAAGAACCAAGTAGTGAGGAGGACGTAGAAATTGTTTTGGAACAACCAACCGAATCCATAGTGCAAGCTAACCTAGCTGTATCAACCAAAAAGGTTGCACCGAGGCATGAATGGACCCAGACTAACATGGACCATGCCCTTGAAGATGTCGAAGACTACAACTGGTCAATTAGAGGTGCAACAAAAAAGTGGGGTATTCCTACCTCAACATTGTCCAATTAGCTAGGTGGTATGACCACTACAAAAAGGAAAGGGCCCCCAACAGTCCTAACTGAGGAGGAAGAGTCATTGATCATCGAATGGTGCAAGGAGATGGCTGCTGTTGGCCAAGGTTTGGAGATCGTCAATCTGAAAACGGAAGTGGCCCAAATATGTGAAACAAGGAATAATCCCTTCAAGAATGGGCTTCCTGGCAAGTTATGGTGGACAGGATTCAAAAGAAGGCATCTTGATCTCTGCTTGAGAACAACCCAAGGTTAAGATAGAGACCGTGCTATAAATCTGAGGCAACCGGCTGTAAGTGCTTGCTACGACACTTTGGAGAAGACATATACAGGAGGGAACTATGGACCGCAGAGGATTTGGAACTGTGATGAGACAGGGCTGCAAGCTAGACGGAACGGTAACATGAAGGCGCTTGCCATGAAAGGTGTGAGAAGTGTTGCTTACATTATCCCAAAGAGCTGGGAGTGGATCACTATTCTAGCATGTGTAAACACTGCAGGTCAAAAAATTCCAGGTTTTTATTTGTTCAAGAGCAAAAAAAATGTGCAAAACTACATAGCCAACGGTGAGCCAAGAGCATTGATGGTTGTTCAACCTCATGCATGGATGACTAAAGAGATTTTTATCAAATGGCTCAAGTTATTTGCTATGGAAGTACCTGGGGGTTGCTCACCCACCCATAGACACCTCTTGATATTTGATGGGCATGGCAGCCATGTAGCCTTCTCTACCATTAACAAAGCAAGGGAGCTTGGTATTGAATTTCTCACCCTACCTGCCCACACATCACACAAGTTGTAGCCTCTTGATGTGAGTGTTTTCTCGTCTTTCAATTGTAACTTCAAAAAGGAAAGAATAAATTGGACCATTAGACATCCAAATTTGGAGATAAGAAGGGCAGAATTGGCTACACTTGGCAGCCTAGCTTTTCAAAAGTCATTGAATTTTCAAACATTATAGCTGGCTTCAAGAGGACAGGTATTTGGCCATTTGATCGAAATGCTTTGGATAATGACATGAGGGTTAGCAAGACATTCCAGTTTGCTGCCCCCGAAGAAGCATCAGCTACTGCAAACATTCTAAGCCTTTCCAACAATGGTTTGGCAATCAATGAGGGTGAGTCTAATGTTGGAACTGCAGAAGTTGGAGATCAACAAAATGGGATTAATGGTTAGTATGTTCTGCATTTGTTGTATGAAGTTATATTTCAGTATGTTGTTACACTATGTACCATTGTTTGATATGTTGCTTATTTCGAATAAGCTCAATTAGATGTATGGTTAGTTTGTTCTTCAATTACAACGATCTTACATGTATGCATTTGTTGTTACACTATGTTCTGCATTTGTTGTATGAAGTTATATACGCACATATGCAATATGCATATGCATTGCATATATGCATATGTTGTATGAAGTTAAATTTCAGTATGCTATTTTGAGAAATGGTATTAACATAAGTAGGAGTCGACATATGCAATATGCATATGCTGTATGAAGATAAAATTCAGTATGCTGTTTGAGAAATGGTATTAACATAAGTAGGAGTCAACATATGGTTAGTATGTTCTGCATTTGTTGTATGATGTCATATTTCAGTATGTTGTTACACTATGTACCATTGTTTGATATGTTCCTCATTTCCAATCAGCTCAGTTAGATGTATGGTTAGTTTGTTCTTCAATTACAATCGATCTTACATGTATGCATTTGTTGTTACACTATGTTTTGCATTTGTTGTATGAAGTTATATACGCATATATGCAATATGCATATGCATTGCATATATGCATATGTTGTATGAAGTTAAATTTCAGTATGCTGTTTTGAGAAATGGTATTAACATAAGTAGTTCAGTCGACATATGCATATGCAATATGCAATATGCATATGTTGTATGAAGATAAAATTTAGTATGTTGTTTGAGAAATGGTATTATCATAAGTAAGAGTCAGCATATGCATATGTTGTATGAAGATAAAATTTAGTATGTTGTTTGAGGAATGGGATTATCATAAGTAAGAGTCAACATATGCATATGGTTGTCGATACTATCAGCAATTTCCTTCTCTATTTGCATTTAAATTACATGGATTGGATTCATTTGTTCTTCAAATACTCTCAAACTTACATGTATGAATTTGTTGTTTCAGATTCCAATGAACCACTTGAACCAATAGTATTGGGAGACCAGAGTACTATTGGAGACATCTCTTTTCTTGCCAACTCCACCTAAGCAGCCCTCCTGGCTCTTTGACGGTGCTGCCAATCTTGCTATGGATATGCATGTGGATGAAGAACATAGTCTTTCAATGCCATCTCCATCGCATTGCATGGGTCTCAATACATTAGTACATTTCTATGCTGATTGTGGAGACAGTGAAGGTGAGTAGTTAGGAGATAGAACGAATGCTACAGATAGTGAGATCCAGAAACAAATAATGCCAATTTGATTGAGCCTTTGGGAGGCCAACAAACTTCACACATCTCACAATTCTTGAAGCTACAAGTTCATGTGGTGAAAGACAAGTCTAATAAGGTAGCTGACTGTGGGATCAAGTTGCAAAGAGGATCCCAACTCCTAACTGCTGATGACTTCATGGCAATGCTAAGTTTACAAGATGAAAAGAAGAAGGAACTAGAAGAACTAAAATTGAGGAAGAAGCAACAGCTTGCAGAGTGCAAGATAGAAAAGATTGCAGAATTAGAGGCGAAAAGTCTTATGAGAATTGAAAAGGAAAAGCAACGAGTAGTAGCAGAGGCTGAAAAGGAGCTGCAAAAGAAGGAGAAGGACAAAAAAAGGGAGGACCAATGGAGAGGAAAGGAAGCCGAAAAAAGGGAAAAAGAGTTGGAGAAGGCACAAGCAAATGGTGCAAAGGAGAGGTGACTCGGCAGCCCTCTAAATCCCTTGCCTGACCGCCATAGGACCTTCACAGATTTTGTATCTATTCAATGCTCCCAATATTGTCCATCACCTACCCAAGCTACCAACCAAACATTTCAGAGTTGGAGTCCTTCTCAGTCGCTCTCCTATACACACTCACCTAGCCCCACAAGAAGCCAACCATATGAGAGTTGGAGTCCTCGCTTATAGGCCTATTGAACCTCACCCACCCCAAGCATAATCCAACCAACTCAGTCATGGAGTCCTTCTCCATCACAGGTCACATCCAACTCACAAGACAACTTGCCATCAAATTTTAGTTTTCCTACATTTTTCGATTGATTTGAATGTTTGGTTGCTAGTTTTTTGTTGTGAACTTCTTGATGGATTCGAAACGATGTTTGAATTTTTTTTGTTTTGAATGTTTGTAACTTGAAACATCAGTATGGATACCATAGAGACAACATATTCCATCATGTTACTATCTATCTCTGCAATATGAAACATATGTATATATTTATCTATGCGAGAGGAAACTGATGTATCTATCTATAGTAATCTATACATATATGTATCATAATAGTGTATGAATCTGCTGTTTTAAGTTAATTTGAAGATTAAGTATGTTGTATCATTCTGTGCATCATACATATGTATGGTAATGTTGTATTGAAATGGGTTGGAAATATTTTGACCATAACAAAGCTTAAAGGGAGAGTGGTCGATGACAGCATAAAGGATGGTTATGGAAATTAACAAGGTGTCCACTCATTTAAATGTAAATGGACAAGGAAATTGCTGACAGTATGCACATACATATGCATATACGGACTCCTACTTATGTTAATACTATTTCTCAAACAACATACTGAAACTCATAATGTAACAACAAATTCATACATGTAAGATTGAGTGTAATTGATGAACAAACTAACCATTCATCTAATTTAAATGTAAATGGAGAAGGAAATTGCTGATAGTATGCACATGCACATGCTAACTCCTGCTTATGTCAATACCATTTCTCAAACAACATACTGAAATTTAACTTCATACAACAATTGCAAATATGCATATGCATATTTGCATAGATGCAATATGCATATGCATATCTAACTTCAGTACATAGTGTAACAACAAATGCATACATGTAAGATCGATTGTAATTGAAGAACAAACTAACCATGCATCTAATTGAGCTGATTCGAAATGAACAAAAAATTAACCATATGCTGACTCCTACTTATGTTAATACCATTTCTCAAACAACATACTTAAATTTAACTTCATACAACAATTGCACATATGCATATGCATATGCAACATATATAACAATGGTACATAGTGTAACAGCATACTGAAATATGACTTCATACAACAAATGCAGAACATACTAAACATATGCTGACTCCTACTTATGTTAAGATTGAGTGTAATTGAAGAACAAACTAACCATGCATCTAATTGAGCTGATTCGAAATGAACAACATATCAAACAATTGTACATAGTGTAGCAACAAATTCATACATGTAAGATTGAGTGTAATTGAAGAAAAAACTAACCATGCATCTAATTGAGGTGATTGGAAATGAGCAACATATCAAACAATGGTACATAGTGTAACAACATACCGAAATATAACATCATACAACAAATGCAGAACATACTAACCATATGCTGACTCCTACTTATGTTAATACCATTTCTCAAACAACATACTGAAATTTAACTTCATACAACAATTGCATATATGCATATGCATATTGAAAATATACATATTTGCATAGATGCAATATGCATATGCATATCTAACTTCGGTACATAGTGTAATAACAAATGCATACATGTAAGATCGATTGTAATTGAAGAACAAACTAACCGTGCATCTAATTGAGGCAATTCAAAATGAAAAAAAATTTAACCATATGCTGACTCCTACTTATGTTAATACCATTTCTCAAATAGCATATTGAAATTTAACTTCATACAACAATTGCATACATGCATATGCATATGCAACACATATAGCAATGGTACATAGTGTAACAACATACTGAAATATAACTTCATACAACAAATGCAGAACATACTAACCATATGTTGACTCCTACTTATGTTAAGATTGAGTGTAATTGTAGAAAAAACTAACCATGCATGTAGTTGAGTTGATTCGAAATGAACAAAATATCAAACAATTGTACATAGTGTAACAACAAATTCATACATGTAAGATTGAGTGTAATTGATAAACAAACTAACCATGCATCTAATTGACCTGATATTAACATAAGTAGGAGTCAACCATCATCACACATAGCTGTAAGGGAGAGGGGTGGATATTTACAGTCACTTTAATTGAAGAACAAACAAATCATACATATGATCACTTCAATAGACATGTAATTGTAGACCTGCAACTTGCATATATATAATGGTAGTATTAGAACACTATCATATAGTCCATAGTTTCGGGTGGCATGCACCTATGTTTTGGCCAAAGTATGTATGTATGTGTGTATAGTATCCTATACACACATACATGTATGCATGTGTATACATACTATACACACATGCATACATGTATGTGTGTATAAGTATATACACACATGCATGTGTATACATACTATACACACATACATGTATGCATGTGTGTATACATACTATACACACATGCATACATGTGTGTGTATAAGTATATACACACATGCATGTGTATACATACTATACACTCATGCATACATGTATGCATGTGTGTATACATACTATACACACATGTATGCATGTGTGTATATACTTATACACATATACATGTATGCATGTGTGTATAGTATGTATATACACATGCATACATGTATGTGTGTATAGTATGTATACACACATCCATAGTATGTATGTGTGTATACATACTATACACACATACATCTAGGTATGTGTGTATAAGTATGTATGTCTATGTCTCAAATAGAAACATACATACATACATAAAAAATTATGTAGTATGTATGTATGTATGTGTGCATACATGCATACACAATATTTTATTGTTTAGTCTAATATAAAGATGTTGAATATTATATCAATTTAAAAAGAAATGTTTAGTCAATTAAAAATTAAAATGATTACTAAATTGACTAGGAAAATCGTATAAATGATTAGTCAATTAAAAAAATAAAATGATTACGAAATTGACTAGGAGAATTCTATAAATGGATATGACTGTATTCCCTTCTTCATTCATATTTGAAGCAGAGATGACGGGTAGGGAAGAGTGGACGATGGGGGTCAGGAATTTTTGAGCGAGGGGTTCATGACAACAGTTGAAAGAGCCGGCTAAAACATAGGTGCATAAAACCCTTCACAGTCGAGCTACAAAAACACACATACTGCCACTATACATATGCAAATTACAAAGGTACAAAACGCAAACTAAGCTATATTTGAATGGCGGACTGTGTGTATACACATATATATGCATATATTCCAATTACAGAGGTATAAAACGAAAACAAACACATATATTATGGCGGTGTGTGTAGACATAAATATGGATATATACAGACATATACACACAGTCGACTGTATATACACACAGTCGACTGTATATACGCATAAATGTAACTGTATACACGCATATACACACAATGGGCCATTTATATGCATATATATCACTGTATTCTCACATATAGACACAGTCCGCCATTATATAGTTTTATTATTGCTCAAAAATTTCATTTGCGGGTCGTTGCTGTGTGTATGTGTATACACAAATATATATGCATATATATCTGTGTATACACACATTTACAAACAGTCGACCATATATATGCCTATATATATCTGTATAGTCACATATACACATAGTCGGCCATAAAATACACAGTAGCGGCCATGAATAAGTTGCAACAAAGCTTCATTACACAATGAAAGCATTACAATTTTTTCTTGCACATTTAACAAAAGAAAATCGCAAGAAAAACCTACAAATTTTTTGCAATGCATAGCTACTGCCTGAGTGAGGTTGGAAGACAACCTCACTTGCCTAGCAAGAAGATATATAGTTTTCCTTTTACTAAGTATAGTGTTGATAAACACAGAAAGCACGAAAAATGTATCACCACCACTCGGCCATGGCCTCACCACCGTCGGCGTCCGTCCTAATTAGAGCTAGTTCTAAATGGAACCGTTGAAAAATGAATGATGTCTCATTAATGGGTGTTTCGTGAACATAATGCAAGACCAAGCGAATGGTTTGCATGCCGAGGTGGTTGACGTTAAGGCCGACGGCGGGGAGTGTGTAGTAGTTAATGCGCATTAACTAGGATATGCATATGCAAGTACTGGAATGGCGCCAAACAACAATCGGTCATACAAAATGCCTAATTTTTACTCTTTTTTGGCAGTTTTTGGAAATCGACCCCAAAACCTTGGAAAACGTGCTCGAAATCTTGCCAAATTTTTATTTCAAACTGCTAGCTCAATAGTGAAGGCACATGGAAAAAAAATTTAGTCGACTTGGACGTTGATGACATGGACCCCTCGCTCAAGGTTACCCTACCCACCATCGGGCCCTCTCCCTTATTAGTGTGACTCGGTAGCTAGCACCGTATTCTACTGTATACTCCCCGAGGTCTCCTTCATTGACATAGGAGAAAGGTCCCTAACCTCCTGCTTCCACATATACCAGTACCACTAGAACAAATAACAGCTTACAAATACAATCCATTTCTTCTACTAAAGTTATTTGGATTCCAAATTGCATAGAATGGTCTCTACTTAAAGTAAGCCGAAAGGGTTAGTCAGCTGGGCTTAACCATCACACACTAAGTGTTGACCACTTAGTGTGGCTGGTGTGGGCCCACTCAAACCTTCCGTTTCCATTTTGTTTTCCGTAGCGCTCCTTAGACGCTTCACGGTGACGGTGACTATCAACGGTTAAATTTGAATTTAGATTTTAAATCTGCTTCTCCCGCCAGCAAGGAGTTATTACATCTGTCCACCCATTTGACTTCAATGAATAGATCAGAGAGACCCGTGGCCAATAAGGAAGATAGGTCGGTTGTATAATAGTGAAGAAAAGGGCGTCATGCTTGAAGATTCAAACATCAAAAATTGGACAAGTGCAGATTTAAAAATAGAAGAAACCAAAGATAGGGGTTGTGTTGGATTAGAGAGGGGTTACATGATGAACAAAAGAGGAGATTGCGCTTAAGGAGCTGAGTCGAGTTCAATGTGGGGAAGAAGTAAAACATTTCAATGAAATTTGAGATGCAGGTTGAAAATAAAACATGGAAGAGTTGCGCCAATTTCTTCGTATGACATCAAAAGACTAAAATACAAAATGCAAATGCATATAATGTAGAGAGGATCGATCTGAGTGGAAGCAGTGCTACAATTAGTCGAAGATGAATTCCGTTAAAGAAGGAAATGCAGATTGTAATGCTTTGATCTGGAAATCATAAATTTGAATAAAGGTATTCAAATTACCTCTCCAATTAAATTTAAGTGGGAATTGTGTAAATTGAGGCTGTGCAATTTAGAATTGGATTACTAATGCAATTATCCATTTAAAATCAAATTGATTGTGAAGTTGGAAAATTTTATAATCTGCGGATTTTTGTGAGAGTTTGGCTTAAACAATGAGGCGTGAGATCTGTCTTACACCATTAAGTCTCTCAATTCATAATATTTCTTTTTCAGATCTTTTTGGACTCAATTTATTATCTACAAATATTACTCTAAAAAAGATAAAGAATTACAAGTAAATAAATTTTGTTGATTGAATCAAGCCATACAAAGTAAATTTCTAGGATGAAAGACAAGTTCTCATAGTTTTAAAGCACATATCATGATAAGTAAAACATTTAGCCAATTATTATGTAGAAATAAAAGTAAACATGTTATTCATCTTATTGAAAAAAGTAATAAATCTAAAGTTCAAGGTGTCTTACATGTAATTCCCAGATGAAGAAAAGCATATGATATGTTTTCTAGATGCTTGATAACAATAAAAATATAGATTTGATATCAAAATAAAAAATTTACCTTGTAAGAGATAATTTAAACATATTAGTTTTTTTTGTAGAAGGGTATAAGCAAGGAGATACGTTTATCATTAATTTCATTCTTGCTCAATAACACCTATCTCTTTAAATTTAATGAGTCAAACTCCCTAAAAGATCAATATTCAAGTCCTCCTATAGATCCTCTCAAAATTTTGTAATCGTTCTTATTAAGTACTGCATTATATTCAAGTCCTCCTATCACATAGAGGTAAGAAATGAAAAGATGAAAAAGTCCACTTACCATATCCTTAGAGTTGAACTAATAGAGAGAGTTGGTTGAAAGGTGCCTATATCGATAATACCAGAGAACAATTGATTCATCTATAGGGGCAAATAAAGCAACCATATATGATGAAACTGCATCTAGTGCAAATAAATAATCCTTCATAAAATCTCTAGCAAGTTTCATATTGTATCTAAAGATAAAAGAGGATTTGAATCCATCCTTGGCCTAAAACTTCACCTTATGCTTATGATTCAAAAGTTGACTAGCGGACAAGAGATTTAATGTTAAACTTGAAACACAAAGTGCCTTTTGTGAGAATACATATTCTTGTCAAAAAAATGAAGTGGAGAGTATCCTTACTTGAGATGCTAATCTTTTAGAAATATTTCATTTCCATAATGACATCGATTTATCTAATTTGTACCAAAAATGGTAGGGCAAAGAGTCTTTCAAGGGCTTTTAATACTTAGAGAGCAACCATGAATTTTATTTTAGTAAGCAAGATGGGTTATGCAGATATTAATGCAGTACTTGATAAGAACGATTACAAAATTTTGAGAGGATCTATAGGACTTGAATATTGATCTCTTGAATTTGATTTTCCTAAACATTGTGTTTATGAAAAGCATAATAGAGAAATTTTCTTTTGTATGTTCTAGAGATTTGATGATATTTTAGATTTGGTACATGGTAATGTGTTTAGTCATATAGATGTCAATGTCTAGTCCATTAAACAAGAAAAAACAAGTATGTAAATCATTGATCTTTTAGGGAGTTTGACTAACTAAATTTAAAGAGATAGGTGTTATTGAGCAAGAATGAAATTAATGATAAACATATCTCCTTGCTTATACCCTTCTACAAAAAAAACTAATATGTTTAAATTATCTCTTACAGGGTAAATTTTTTATTTTGATATCAAATCTATATTTTTATTGTTATCAAGCATCTAGAAAACATATCATATGCTTTTCTTCATCTGGGAATTACATGTAAGACACCTTGAACTTTAGATTTATTACTTTTTTCAATAAGATGAATAATATGTTTACTTTTATTTCTACAGAATAATTGGCTAAATGTTTTACTTATCATGATATGTGCTTTAAAACTATGAGAACTTGTCTTTCATCCTAGAAATTCACTTTGTACGGATTGATTCAATCAACAAAATTTATTTACTTGTAATTCTTTATCTTTTTTAGAGTAATATTTGTAGATAATAAATTTTGAGTCCAAAAAAATCTGAAAAAGAAATATTATGAATTGAGAGACTCAATGGTGTAAGACAGATCTCACGCCTCACTGTTCAAGCCAAACTCTCACAAAAATCCGCAGATTATAAAATTTTCCAACTTCACAATCAATTTGATTTTAAATGGTTAATTGCATTTGTCATCCAATTCTAAATTGCACAGCCTCAATTTACACAATTCCCACTTAAATTTAATTGGAGAGGTAATTTGAATACCTTTATTCAAATTTATGATTTCCAGACCAAAGCATTACAATCTGCATTTCCTTCTTTAACGGACTTCATCTTCGACTAATTGTAGCACTGCTTCCACTCAGATCGATCCTCTCTACATTATATGCATCTACATTTTGTATTTTAGTCTTTTGATGTCATACGGAGAAATTGGCGCGACTCTTCCCTGTTTTATTTTCAACCTGCATCTCAAATTTCATTGAAATGTTTTACTTCTTCCCCACATTGAACTCGACTTAGCTCCTTAAGCGCAGTCTCCTCTTTTGTTCATCATGTAGCCTCTCTCTAATCTAACGCAGCCCCTATCTTTGGTTTCTTCTATTTTTAAATCTGCACTTGTCCAATTTCCGGTGTTTGAATCTTCAAGCATGACGCCCTTTTCTTCACTATTATCCAGCCGACCTATCTGCCTTACTGGCCACGGGTCTCTCTGGTCTATTCACTGAAGTCAAATGGGCGGGCAGATGTAATAACTCCTTGCCGGCGGGAGAAGCAGATTTAAAATCTAAATTCAAATTTAACCGTTGACAGTCACCGTCACCGTGAAGGGTCTAAGGAGCGCTACGGGAAACAAAACAGAAACGGAAGGTTTGAGTGGGCCCACACCAGCCACACTAAGTGGTCAACACTTAGTGTGTGATGGTTAAGCCCGGCCGGGTTAGTCAGGTCGGTGACTTTAGATGATAGTTTTCCAAATGTGGAATGCACAGTAGAAGCTGCGAGTACGGTGGGCGTTGAACGATGACTCCGGGGTGTACGTACCAGTTGTATTGCTGTAGGGGAGAAGACCCAGTAGCCGCCAGGGCTAACTTCACACAACCGTAGAATTCAAACCGCATGTTGAATCGGAAAAAAAATTTATGGGTTTTTTTCGCACATGAGTTAAGTGCTTATAACTAAGGTTTCAGCTTCTGGGCAATTCGATTGAGTGCGGGAGCATTGGATATGCGCGCGGAGGTAAAAAAGTCACCTTTTAGAGGGCTGTCCCAGTAGCCGCTCACTATAATTTCAATCAATTATAGCTGTTTTAGCACTTAAAATCCACTTAAATCAGTCACTTCAGCACTTAATGAGTGGCTATTGGTGTTTTTGTAATTAGTTATTCAATAACATAAAGTTTTTTAATAGATCAAAGTCAATTTTTTTTTGGGGGGTTAAGTGAACATGGAGGTGGCGGTTATTCAATGGCGGGTGGCTACTAGGTGTTCTCCCCTAGTCATCGTTCCACGCTCTGCGTCCGAAATTTTTACCAACATGTCTCCTTAGGTGGCACACTGAATCTCAAGATAAAGGTCGTAAATGTAATGAATGTTTTTAATTGCGTGAAAGAGACCAGTCAGTTTATAGGACCCAAGAAAACAAATGGCGCATATGTCGGTGGTTCACTGGTTATGCAAGCAAACAATGCTGGATGGATAAAGTGGCATACTGCACCGTATACCGCGTATTTACGCTATTGGCAAGTCAAGGAGCACTATTTAAGCCCAAAAATATTACTCTGACAAAAGTGTCTTACAGACTGGTTCAGTCAATTGCGGGTTCCTCTTCCACAGAAATCTTGAGACTTCTAAAAGCAATACCGATTGCGAAAGTTGATTTTAAATAGTAATTTTAACAAGCTTTTCCATTACTTATAATTGATATGGTATGATTATTTGAGACAGTAATAATTTTGATTTTTTTTAAATCAATGTTTTGAATTATAGTGTACCATCAGTTCACAATGGATTGCAGTATTGTATCAGGAGTATGGAGTCTTATTTATTTAGGATTGTATCTGTGGTAGATTTTAAGTTTATATTTTATAATCTATTTTGAGTGGATCGGAGAGTGAAATGTTGGTGAAAAATATGTACATACTTATTATCAAAAGCAATCTCAAATCATTTTTATTTATAGCTATCATAATTATTTATATACAACATTAAAATTTTATATTAATTTCAAAAACAATATGACTAAAAATAGTTCATATCAATTGAATACAAAAGTCAAATACCATTATATATTAAATTCTAAAGCTAATGGTTTCAAAAGAACATTGTATTGGTGCAATGGTGAAAATGCAAACCTTACACTTATTGGACTTTGACCTTTATTTTTCTAATTGTTTGTAATGCAATGACTACTGTATAAAATGACGTGTTTTTGCATGAAAGTTAGAAAAATAACCTAACCTATATATAAACATCCCAAAGATTTTGCTATAATCTCCAATATCAACCTTTTGTTAACTTGGTTCAATTTTGGCATGAATTTGACTTCAAAATTTCAAATTTCAAATTTCAAATTGAGTTCATGTCCTTTCCAACTAGCCATCATGAGTTGAATTAAGCATGAAAATGTTCAAAGTGTATGTTAAGGTGTTGTATAAAGGGATAAGCCCTAAATTATCATCAAGGCCCATCATCTAGATCATGCAAGTGAACTTTCGTTAGATAGTGCATCATCATATGAGCATAGCATTAACATAACCTCAATAATTATAAATTTGTAGGTATATTGCATGATTAATTGTTGTGTCTTCAAATATTGAACTAGCCATAAAATAATAGCATGCATTTGACCAAAGAAGAACAATTCTCAATTGGAAACCTCCTTAATCAGGTCTAGATCGACGCCACCCTTTTAAAATATATGTTGTAGAAATCAAGGCAATTTCTTAACATCAAATTTTGTGTAGATCATTTCTCCATGCAAGGTTTAGATTCATATGTAGGGTTTAGGTCCAAAAGCACCAAGGTTAGTGTAAGAGGCTCATAACTAACTAGTATTAAATAAAATTTACTAGTCTTGGGGTAGAATATTAGATAAAATTTTCTAGTCTTGGAGTGATTGTTTGACAAGCTCAAGTTTTATGATATGTTAATGAATCAATCAACCACACCTATCATATCCAAATATCCATTAGATCTAGAGATACGTATTATATTTTATATATTTATCATATGCACTTATTTTAGTTACTTCTATAAGCCCCAACTCTTAAATCTAGGGTTCTTTATTTATTATTGTTAAATAATTCATCTATATTTTAAGTACATGGAATATATTTATTGTAACTCATAAGGAAAATTCTAACACCATTTTAAAGATATTTAATAAAAAGTAAAAATTCAAATACCATTACAATTTATCATTCTATAATGATTTTTTTTGTTACTATAATATATATATATATATATAAAGTTACATAGTGGTGAAAACTGCACACCCTTGTAGTGTTGTTGTTGCTTTGCTATAGAAAAGTTGTTTTGTTTTGTTTTTTTTCTCTTTCACAAGTGTTGCAACCTTTTTGAAAACCCCTTTTTTTTACCTTATATCAAAAAATTGCACACCCTTGTACTTTTCTCCTTCATGTTGTTCTTACTTTAACTAGGTAGTCCTTTATGCAATGGCTAATGTACAAGTGACATATTGTAGCTTGAAAGCTGGCAAATAACCTAAGCCTTTTTTAATCTTATTTGATACATATTTCTATGGACCAATCCTAATTGTCATACAATACTTTATTTATCCTAGGTCTAGTCCATGCATGTGTGAAAATGACCCATAAAATTTTAAAATTCAAATTTATATTTGGCACTTTGATGCCTATTTTCTACTAGTTGTTGTGAGTTGAAAAAAGCACAAAAAATTAGGTTGTATGCTAAGGTGTCAAGCATAAAAGGATAACCCCTTAATTCATTTTGACCACATAAGAATCAATTAATTTTTTTATTAGAGCTACAATTTACTTATTACATTATCTTTAGAGTTGTGATATATAAACTTTACACCATAAGCATGCTACATGAATAATTTTTGACTTTGATTCTTGCTCTAGTGTGGCCAAGGGAGAATCACTTGACCTAGCAATCTCCCCAAAGATGTTTATCAACACTACTAGTTAGTTGTTGTAGGTCCAAATTCCAAGGCAAATCAATCACACTTCATTAAATTTCAATTAGGTTCACATCCATGTGCATGTTCAAATTACACACTCATAGAGATCAATTTTGAATTTGTGAAAGTGAACCAAATAATGCATAGCCAATTTTCTAGTTTTTAAGTAGTCATCTAATAGGTCTTGATTTTCTAGCACATAGGTGAATCATTTGGTAATAACTAGTACACTCAAATTAACATAATTTATAGAACTAAGTACATTTATTTATTTAGAATTATCTATAATGAAATAAATTTGACTCTAACAAAATAAAAACAAGGTTCTTTTAAGATTAAACATCACTTATCACACTTACACGAATCAACGGTTTAAGCTTACCTTAAACTCGTACTGATTATCCCTTTTCTAGAAAGATAGTTTTTAAATGGAAAAAAAACTAAGATGCTTAAAGTAAATAGATTGGTGAAAATACATTTATTGACAAAAAAATACATATAACTTATTAACTATAGAAATGAAAAATACAAAGAATGAGGAACCTGACATTAAAATATGGAGCTTTTCACCAAGGATGCTAGCATGTAACACAAATGTTTGTGCTAATACCTATAACTTGATCTAGTAAAAGCCTAAATTATATCCATGTTTATATAGTAATTGTAGATTTTTAGGATCAAAGAGATATTATGCAAGAACAAAATGATGTAAAACTAGTTTATTAGATCGATAGAATGAGCAACCTTAAATAGGAAAGTACATGGAAACCAAGATCCACAAAATGTGGATAGGAGTGGAGTGGTGGAAAAACATCAACCACAAAGATAGGGTGAGACTCCTAACCTCCCATGAATGAAGGGAAATACTCCTTCAACATGGAGTGGTGGTGGATAACCACCCATGAAGATAACAAGAGGCGTTAAAAACCATTTCCTTGACACCTAAGCGTAAAGACACCTAAGTAGGCTTAAGTAAGCCATGTGTATGCCTATGTGTACACCAACACCCCCCCTTAAGCATAACTTAGGTGGGAATAAAAAATATGGGTCCCGACTACTAGACCATGTTAGGAGCCCATGTACGAACAACTTTCTCAAAAGGCGGAGAAAAGGAAAAAAACCCAGTGGGAACAAAACTCCTCTCCAAAAGAGAAAAGAGACACAAAAATGTACAAGTGAAAGAAGAAGAAAGATATGACTCAAGACCCCAAAGAACTACTTCTATCACAAAAGTAGAAGAGATATTCCCCCCATAGGAGAGAAAGAGAGAGACTAGAGAGCCCCCCATAAGATGATGGATCCTCTAGTCTTGAGTGATGCTCGATGAAGAAAACTGAAAGTGATTAAAAAAGTCGAACATGTCTCCCTTGTGGAAGAAGGAAAACTACAAAAAGGTGCATAATATCTTCCCAAGTGAGAAGAACATAAGTCTTTGAATGCTGCACATAATTCAGAGACTGCAATGAAATCTCTCGAAGCTGTAGTGAAACCACAAGTGGAATCAAAACAAAATCAGAAGATAGAGGAACAACATCCTCCAAGGTGATAATAGCATGTCTATCATCAAAACTGTTTACCAACTCTGTAAAATGGAACTCACTAAAAAAGTCTAATATGCCTGCCAAGTAGTCATCCCAATCAACTGCATCAGTAACACATATGTGTCGATCTTGTTGTCCTAAATCATGACAAACCAAGGATGATGGAACACTCAAAGCTGACGAAGTAGGAGATGAAGAAGAGATAATATCAGTAGATGTGGGAACCAATGAGGAGGATACAACTCCAAGGTTTAAAAAACCAAACTGAGTCTCCTTTTGAAGACTAAAGGTATTAGTGTCATCTATAATCATACCATCATCAAAGTTGGAAGAACCAAACCAAGAAAAATAATACACTCTAGAACCATGATCAACATGTCCTATAGCAATGATTGCCTTACTCTACAAATCTCTGATAATTGGTCGCG
>VDFB02351608.1:0-14164 GCA_007258455.2 Sequoia sempervirens
TTCTGCAACAACCTTGTTTCAAGAGGCTGATGTGTCACATGTGAATAGTCCAACAATGAAAAGCTTTATTGGTAGTGATGTCGTTGGCAATGAGGGAAATCCCAATAAAAAAATTCCTAAGATTAGAGGTCTGATTCCTTTCCTATTGAATGGTGTAAGCCTATAGTTGTAATTTGTGTGGGTAGGTGGGAAGAAGTAAGATAGGTGAAAATAATTAGAGATTGTCGAAAGCAACATACTAAAGCAAAGGGATCGTGCCAAATTAAATAACTGTCTTTACAATTAGAGAAAGATAAGAAGCATATAATAATCAAAAGGTGAACAAACAAGAGAAAGGATACTAGAAGACTTTCTTAATATTAAGTCCAATAATCATGTAGTAGCCAAATAAGCATTATTACTAGGAACATACATAAAGGCTCCCTTATTAGAAGGGGGAGAGATTGGATTCATTTGTCATAATAATATTTTCAATTTAGATATGACAAAATATCCTTCTTGGAGAAATAATCAATGCTTCAGGATCTTTAACTCAGCTACTCAAAATTCCTTCCTTGTAAAAAGAAACACAAGCTAGTATTTAATGGCCTATTTTTAGGTCACAATAATTTCCCTCTAAAATTTTAGATTTGAATTTTAAAATTATAGAAGGAAAGAAATTCTAAATCCTTTTCCATCTTAATTGTCCTTGGAAGTGATTGGGCATAGCTATGAGGTATTTTGTACCTAGGCTATGGTGTTTGTTGCTTAGTTTTTTCACTTCTTGAGACAGTAGTAGGTGAAACTTTGTGTTTGAGTATTGTTTGTGTGTTGCTCATGAATGTTGAACTCACACTTATATTAGTCTAGCATTGTATACTCGCTTAAGATGACATGGGGAGATGCAAGCCTCAAAACTGTAAAGTTGGGATGAAGAAAGAAGTTTCTTTGTGTTATAATGTCTGCATATCCCGCAAGTTGTCGGATGAATGCTTTGGTGACAAATCAGATGATGTGTGCTATCTTTGAGAAACTTTCCCTTCTTTGTTTTCATAAACCCCAATAGTGCACCATGTGTCTTCAACGAGATGACGACTTATACTAAGGATCTAGAGGTGGAGTCCACCGATGTTTCATTAGCCGATAGGCTTTTATTGTGGACTTGCTAGTCCACAGGCCATCGACTAACCTATCTCACACGCCCTGCAAACTATTTCACGGCCTTGTAAACCACCTCCAAGCTGTCTACAGGTATGATTGCGGGCTATGCACAAAACGGACAGCCGAAGGAAGCCTTGAGGTTCCTTTTGAAGATGAGCAAGGAGGATGTGGAGCCAAGGCAGTGGACATATCATGCCCTCATTGAATGCAAATACACTTCAAACACTCCACCGTCCAAACACTCCAGCATGCAAATTAATTTTCCAGTCTAATCTCATTAAGAATAAATCTAGCAGATATCTTCTATGTCAGGAAGATCAGCCGCCCTCCATCACCACCTCCGCTTATAAATAGTTTGTGCTGTCCTCCACAATTCTATAGGCTTTGGAGTAGATAAATAGAGAATCTAGCCGCAGGACACAATTTACTCAGAATCTTGAGGTAAATCACTTGCCATGGTTTCAGTGAGTTTTATTTTGCATTTTCAGTTTGAGTTTTCCAATTTTTGCCCTCAGAGCCTTCTAAAATTTCGAAGTTGTCGAAACCCTACCAGGGGATTTGAATTTAGAGGTTTAGCGGTCGATTCCATGGCTTCCGCAAGGGAATAATCTGATGGAGAAGCATAATAGATATTCCTGAGAATAGTGTGTGTTTTATTTCCTTGGTGTTTCATTATTAATACTGTGATCAATTAATATTGGAATTGTTCAATTGGGCCATCAAGCTTGTCAAAAACATGAATATGTGCAATCAGTCATCCATGTCTGTGCAGCATTGAATGAGGGCTACCTATTACTGTCCTGAAATGCCAAGCACGATTGCTACCACTGCTGTAATTTTTATTTGACAAAATGTATCAGCCATTGTTTTCGTTAATTGTTTGACAAAATGTATCACTAATTGTGCCCTAATTGTTCAATGAAGTGCATCGCCATTTCTGTCCGTATTTTAAACTGGTCATAATCTTCTGAAGATTATATTCTGCTTCTCTCCAGCTACAAGAAAGTGATAATTTCTCGCACCACCAGGGAATCTATATTGATTAGTCTAAAATTAACAGCATAAATAGCTTATAGAGGACTTTGAATGCTTCAAAATCAGATCTATTAACCAATCAGTGGCAGACCATGAAGGGAGACTGATGTTTTCAGTTGTAGTAACCATTTTGTGTATACTGTATACATTAGTCTCTTAGACTTGATAGTCAAGGAGAAGAGTAGGGTTAATGGTTTACACTTTTGTTTGCTCTCATTCTCTATGCAATTACAATGGCTTTAAATGTAAAAAACACAAATTGTTTCTCTTTAAAAAAAATAAAAATCTTCTGCTGCATTTTTGCGTTCTTGCTTTTTTTTTTTTTATATCCTGAGAAATTGAAAATATCTTTTATCTTTTGGTATGCCAAGAAATTCCCAAGTTTTTAATTCTATCAAAAATTCTAATGGTTATAGTTGTATGCATCCTCTCGGATGAATAGATCTTTTGAATATCACAGATGATATTTATGCTGCTATTTTCAGTTGTTGTATGCACAGTGTTTGAATGGATTAGAGTTTTTAATATGAATTATTTGAATGGTTGTAGCTATTAGCATTAGTTAACAGTTTTAGCTTGAGTAAATCATCAGTTTGATGACAGATGTTGGCACTTTTCCATTCTGTGTCTAAAAAGGGCTTCATTTAATATTCTAATGGCTATAGCTGTTAGTGTTGATCAGCAGTGTCAATCTAAATCAACAATCACTTTGGTGATGGAGCTTGGTCTTTTGCAATTATATATCCAAATATGACTTCATATTCTCTTTACCACTAGCATTTTAAGGCCTAAGAGTGTTGTCCCCCAGATATGCCTACATTTCTAAGTCGTATGACATTGTTGAAATTGGTTTTCAGATTCTGTCGGTACATCTTCCATAATTTGTCATAAGTTTGTGATATAAAATTCAGAGTTGTAATAGGTGCCTGTTTTTTTATATGAAGTGGCTAACAATTTTTTTTGCAACTGAGCACTTCATCGGTTATACTAAGTGGTAGCACAAAGTTTAGCCCCTGTTAAAATTTGAGAAAAAACCCAATGGACAAAATATTTTAGCAAAATTTTAAATATTTATAAAATGTGATTGTATTTAGGTCAAATGCACCTAAAAATGTGGGTGTTTAGTTTCCTAGGTCTTTTTTGTTCATGCTTTAGACTTTGACCGACATAGTTGCTCAATCCCCACAACTTCTTCCAGTTCTTTTTGGGCTCTCTTCATTAAATCTGGCTGTTGTAACAGCTCTGCCATTGCCCATTCCACAATGTTGGATGTTGTATCTGTTGATCCAGTCACCATGTCCTTATAAAAACCAAAGAAATCTAAGATTAGATGAGGGAAAAAAAAACACACTGAAAAAGCTCCATTACAACTAACACAGCTTCTGGATGCTAAGTATAACTATTTTCTAAGGCATTTGAAGGTATCACAACATATTTATAGGAAAAGAACAAAAAATAAATAAGTAAAGAAAATTACAAAGAAATAATTTTACAAAGAAATAATTTTATTGCAAAATGTTTGAATAAGAGGAGTCTTTGACTCTCCACAAATTAAATTTCAGCTTATTCGTCTGAACTCAGATATTTTCAAGAATACAATAATTTTGTTTATTGTAGCACCCATTACAACCTATCAGATGAAATATTGATCCTCATCTACAATAAACTACAGGACATTTCATTTTTCTTTAAAAAAATGTAAATCCTGGCCTCTCTCCCCTACACTCCCCACAAGCTGCTGCACAACACCAGTGTAGCAATAGGCATGACAAACTTAGGCATTACAAAGTAGAAAGGAATGATTGTCTCATCTTCAACTGGGTCAAGTAGTCATGTTTTTTGAATCAGTATATGTTAACTTTTCATGTCTATTTTTTTCTTTGATATTCTTGAATTATCATGACCTGAGTTTGCAGCTTTGGAATAGATTTATTCTGAAGCACAGAATTATTTTCGTCACATCCATGGGTTTGTTTATTTTTTCAATTGAGACACATGATTTACAAGGTGATGAAAGTGGATTATAGACAATTTTTTGAAGATGATCTTGTCAATATTTGTTACTTAGAGGCTAAATCTTGATGTTATTTTTGCCCTGACTTTGGCCCTTCACTATCTTGACATTTGCATTATTATCCTTTAAACAAAGCCTGCTGGGCAATTTTCTTGTTGTGAAACAATTATTTGTTTGCATAAGCTGTTCATTTTGACCATTTATTTTGGGTTGCTTCTATCTATTTATTTTAATTTTCCTTTTTGCATTTTCTTTCTGTTATATGCTTCTCTTTATTGTCAACGCTGTCTCTACTTTTTGAAGGTTATTAAATGATTGTCATTTACATATAATCAACTTCTGTAATATTCCATTTAATGAAATATTAATTTTACCTTTAATTTTCTATCGTTGTATCTCTTGAACCTCCTATAGGTGCAAGTGCTAGTAAGGTATTTTCTTTTGACTTCATCCTAGCCTGGCCACATGTCATCATGTCGAGGCTTATTAGGAAAATTGGCTTTGCTTCTTTTGAAAAGTCTTGCAAGATGCTACGTTGAATTTGTTTTGGGTGATTGGATGGCATGAGTTTGACAAGGCGGGCAGTGGAAAGAGGAAGGTAGGAGGCAATGAATGTCTCGCATGGAAACGTCAGGCACGCATCGCCAAAGAAAGAGTTTGGAAACAACTTCAAGGGGTTTGTCAGAATAGTGGGGCTTGGCTCAGTGAGAAAAATGAGGGTTGTGTTGATTCAAAAATGAGTGACTCTTTTTATTTTGTCGACCCTAATCAGAGCTCTGCATGGAACAAGTTAACCCCATGTTCTCTCTCTTTACCTTTTCTAGTGCAATATTTTTTTGTCTTTTCCTGTCTTCTCTTCAAAAACAACAAACTAAGGATCTATAAACCATAGTTAAATGAAATTGTGCTTTTTAACCATGGTTAAGCATCATGAAAACTATCAAAGTAGCTTTAACATGGAGGCTGAGGGTTTGCTACAGAAAAGCACACGTTCCATTGGAAAACAAACTATAAACCCTAGGGTTAGTGAAATGGGCTTCAAACAGTTTTGAAACAATAAATGGTCCCTAAATGCAGTTATTTGATTCTTTGTTGAGGAAGTTATAACAAGAGGGTTTAAGCATTCCATGAAATCATACTCTCTAAATAACAAAGGTTCTTCCAAATTCATACCCTAATGTTCATGTGGGGAATATTATTGGGCCTTGGGGCTCTTTTTTGCCAAGGTTTCATCAAGCCAATGCAATTTACACAAGTGAAAGGTTGGTCTTTGTGAATGCAAAGCAATATAGGGGGATTCTAAGGCACAAAAAAATCTAAAAGATGAGGTAGTCACAGAAAAAACTCACTACGGTTATCAAAAATAGTTATAAAAATTGTTGTCATTATTAAATTGCAACATTTAGTGGGTGAACAAATCAAGATGCAGATAAAGGAAAGAATAAAGAGGTTTTTTTCACTCCAAGAAGATTTTGAGTCAAATAAAAGTAAAATTGAAACTCTCACAACAAAAAAAATGAGAAAGAGGAAGGGTCTCAATACAATAAAGACCCATACAACCCCACAACCACTCCATTGGTGTGATTGTGAGAGCTCTATGTAAATGAGCTCATGATTTTGAAAAAGAGAATTGAATATATAGAAGCAAAGGGGCAACATGAATATATCAAAATGAAGGAAATTATAGAAGCTAGTTGGAACCTTGAAAGTGAAAATAAGTTGCTCAAAGAGAAATTAATAAGCTTACAAAGAAATATGGAAAGAGGGCAGTAAGAGCTAATCACTATAAAACATAGAGAAAATGAAAGCAACATATAAAACATAGAGAAAGCAACAGTAAAAAGAGTTCAGAGATAATGTAAGTGGCACAACACAACTAGAAGAGTTTCAATTAGCAATTGCAAGCATGGAATTAAGACAAAACAAACTAAGAGAGAAAATAGAAGAGGCTAAATTTTGGGCACAAGTTGTAAATGGATCGTCAATTGAGCAAAAAGAAATCATAAAGAATTAAATCAAGAGGTAAATAAGAGAAGAAAAAGACAAGCAAGCCATGGCTATAAATATCATCATCAAAGGTCTGAAGGACTTTGGAGAGAAGGAGAGAACATATATTTTAGCAAGAGACTTTATCAAGGAAAAACTAAAATGAGCATTCTATTCGACAAGAAAATAGGATTGGAAATAAAACAATAGAAGGAATAGAAATGTGGGAGTTTCTTTAAGACGCATGGAAGACAAGATTATGATCCTAGATAACATGGGGTTGCTTAAAGGCACTCATATTTACTTAGATGAAGACTTCACATTTTCCCAACAAGAAGAAAGAAGGAATGGGAGAAAGTTAAATCAACAAGAGATGTAGGAAAGTGGGCATGATTAAAAAATGGGAAAGGTCAAGCCAACAAATGATTAACACACAAGAAATAGGGATTCAGGGCTCCATGGGAGTATCTAAACATGATAGATTGGAATTATAGAGGTTACCCATGAAGGAGAGGACCGAGGTTGGGGCCCATAATAGAAGGGAAATACATTATTATTCTTATAGAAACACATGAACATGAGGTATGCAAAGTTCAAGACTTTGAAGGATATAATAAAATCTTATTTTGGAATGAAGGGACTAAAACAAGTAAAGGGCATGAAGGGATCAAAGTCCTAATAAGAGATATGTGGGGTGAAATTGCAAAAGTTGAAAAAATGACCCAAATAAATAGTTCATATGGCTAAAAATAACAAACAATGAAGTAAAACAGCTAATATTATATATTTGTTTTAAAATTGAAACATAAGGAAATATAATAACGTCCAGCTAATAGGACAACCTTACACAGAGAAAGGATCACCTCAAGATAATGGAAGATTAGTCCATAATATCTATAACAAGACCAAGATCAGGTATCACACAAACCACACAAAGTGCATCTCAAAGTTACATTTGTTTTGAGTTCATCAGATCATGCACCTCCAGAATCAAAATAAATAAAACAAAAGATTATTTGAGAATCATGATCACTTAACAGATCCATCCCAAGAGGATTAAAATTATCATGATAATAACAAACATCTCTTAAAGAGAGTGAGACAAAGAAAGAAAGAAAGAAAGATAAAACATGAAAATTTGATAAAATCTAAAAAAGAAAGATATGTGATTTCAAGAAGGAATTGATATCTTTGGGGAAACACAACCCCAAAGGCTTTTGGAGGGAGCTACAACAAAAGAGAGCAAAATAGGAAATAATATTATAGATGTCCATTGGTTACATTATGTGAAGCTCCTATATGAACAAGTGCATGAGAAAAGTAACCCTCTCATAATTGACACTTCGACAAAGCTCTTCTTAATGGATGATATTAAACAAGGTATAAATAATTTGAAAAGTGGTAAAGCTCAAGACATTGATGGGTTGCAAGCAAAAAAAATTAAATGGGAGTCGAGCTTCTTGCTTCATAGATCAAAAGAATTTTTAATAATGTCACCCAAATCAGCTTTCTTATTGAATGGACAACTAGTGTTGTTATCTCACTTTACAAAAGTGGAGACATCCATAATCCTTCTAACTACCATACTATTATGATCAATCCTCTTCTTGGAAAAAAATTTGGGAGCATGATAGAATGCATAATCAACAATTGGGAAAAAAAGGGAAAATAGTAAAAGGGAAAGCTAGTTTTAGGCCTAAGCACTCTACCATTGATCACTGCATTACTCATAGGCACTTCATTGAAAAGGTTTGACACACCCAAGGTGGAGAGGCTTTTTGCTGCTTTGTTGATTTCAAAAAAGCATTTGACATTGTTCCTAGGGATAATCTTTAGAGTTGAATGGAGGAACTCAGGATTCCAAGTGATTATGGAGTGATTGTTCAAAAGCTTTATGAACAGATTAGAGCTAAAATCAATACTAAAGAGGGTATATATAAATTCTTTGGTAGCGACATTTGAGTCAAACAAGGGTTTCCTCTATCCCCCACATTTGTTGGTTTATATATTGATAAACTTAAAGAATGGTTAAACAAAACCATTATAGAGGGTATCAAACTGGCAGGTTACATGGTGAGGTTACTTTTGTATGTAGATGATCTTTTTCTAATTGCTAAATCTTCCCATGGTTTGAGATAACATTTGAAGGCTTTAGAATTATTTTTCCAAAAGGTCAATATGTAAGTGAACACCAGCAAGACCAAATTCATGATTTTTTCTTTGAAATGAAAGAAGTTGCAAGTTAACTTTATCTTTGAGAGAAGTTCGTTGGAGATAGTGGAAGAATACAAGAACCTAGGAATTGATTTTCACAATAGGTTCAACTAGGAGACATGTAGAACAAAAAGGATTCAAGAAGGATGGAGAAATTCTTACCTTCTTCAAAACAGGTGTAGGAAAGTGGAGTTATGGAATTGGAAAACCAATAGAACCCTTTTTGGTATGTTGGTTGTGTGTGTTGTCCTTTATAGATGTGGGGTTTGAGGGAGTAGCATGCCAAACTACAAGTGGGGACAATTAAAAAGAATTCAAAAACATCTAATCACTAGTAGTCTCAAAGTCAAATCAATGATTCCTTATGAGATCCATTTGGTTGAGAGTAGTATGTTCTCTATGGAAGCATTAGCGATTATTCATTTGCTAAGATACTTTAAAAAGGTTGAAAACATGGATAAACATTTCTAGCCCAAATAGTTGTTGAGGATGAATTAGACTGTAGGAAGAAGACTTGGATGAAGCAAAATAACAAATGGATGGGAAAATGGGGCATTAATTTGCAAGAATTCCCTAACACTAATGATGAGGTAAAAAACTTGGTGGTAGAAAAAAATAGGACTAACATGTTGACAAAACAGTTTGGCTGGAAAAAAACACACTATGTCAAAGAATTCAACCTCACGTGAGAGCATGATGACAAATCTTATTTGAGGTTTGTATAAGGGAAATGCCAAAATTTTAATGGTTGCAACAAAGGGGTGCTTGAAACTAAATGACACTTCATCATAGTGTAGGACATACAAGAATATTCATATTTAGTTTGAAAAAAATCAAGATTGGCAGTCTAAATGAACTATTTGAGGAGGCAAGGTTTTCACAAAATAGCAGGTTTATTGGTCAAGATCCATAATAGAAGATCCGACATCGAAAGGAGTTAAAAATGTATTAATTTTGTGTCTCTTGATCCCTAGACCACTTGTTTTCATGGACATCATTAAAACTTCTTCATTCTTCATTTATTCATTCAAACTGCAACAAGAAATGCAAACAACAAAACTAGATGGGAGCACTTAATGTACAATTCTCCCTCAAATTTTTAACATGTGAAATATTTAGAAATTAATTGTAGTTAATTATCTTTGTTCAACGCACCCTTCTCTAGATTCAACTCTCTGCATACAATGTTAAAACATTTTATATGATTCGTTTATGATTCTATTCTGCCAAATGTTCAAATTGGAGACACGCTCATTGCATTTGGTGAAACAGTTCAAATGTCACGTGAAGGTATTGGCTTTACGCCCACCATTTGCATTTGGTTAAAAGTTTTTAAATCCTTTTCAACGAACTTATTTTAGATCATTCCTTTCATGGGTGTTTCAACGTCCTCTACGTTTTATACAAATCGTGCCCTTGAATGCATTTGTGTTTTCCTTCGTGTCTACTCAGAAGGTACCTACTTCACCTCTATTTTGCCATGTTTTCTTCCTTTCTCCCAATTAAGGAGTTATGTATTCCATGTCATTTTTGCTTGCCCATTCACAGTCACCTACCCTTTCAATCCACAACCCATCCTCGGAGCAAAATCCTTTGCCATTTTGTTGTTAGAGTTTTTGAGATTGTTATCTCTGCACAATTTCGTAAGTTTGTTTTATTCTTTCAAGTAGTAACCGCTTGATTAGGAGAAAGGAAGAAAACATGGCAAAATAGAGGTGAAGTACCTTTTGAGCAAACACAAAGGAAGACATAGACGAATTCAAGGGCACAAACTGTATAAAATGCAGAGGGTAGTTGAAACATCTGTGAGAGCCACAATCTATCTAAAACGAGTTCGTTGAAAAGGATTTAATTTTTTTAACCAAATGCAAATGGTGGGCATAAAGCCGATACCTTCAAGTGATAGTTGAAGTGTTTCACTAAATGCAATGAATGCATCTCCAATTTGAATTGTTTGGAGAATGTGAACCATAGACAAAGCGTGGAAATTGTGTTAACCTTGTATGTAGAGAGTTGAATCTAGAAAAGGGTGCATTAAACAAATTTATAAAGATAATTAACTACAATTAATTTCTAACTATTTTAGAGCATGTTAAAAATCTGAGGGAGGATTACACATTAATTTTTTATAAGAGGGTATTGACAAATGATGTAATAATCCTATAGCATGAGATGTATGTTGAATATGAGATGCATAAGACCATCAATGCTTATGGTGCATCGCGATGGTTGGATAGATGCTGCCCAAATGTTACAAGGGATTTTATTCAACAAAGATTGAGGGGGGATTGAATTGTTGAATATAGTGATGGATTCATTGCACTACCAAGTGATTGTAAATTACAACCCTATGATCAAATGAAAAACCTTCAAGATAAAATGAAAAACATTAGATTGACTATCATCTCAATCATATAGAACTTCAAACCTTGTATGGTTACCAGTAATACCTGCTATCTCACTATATGACCTTCTATCTCACTCCAATCCCTTCATTCAACTTGCTATTCAGAAACAAATCATGTATTAAGTACAAGTTATCAAGTTTTCTTAACTCTTCATAACCATTACTACCCATTTTGGCCCCATCTGAAGCCTACTAAAGTGAGAAATTCAAACCAATTAGGAACAACCCCAAATTTAGGAGATATCCGCCCTAAACCCGCCCCCTCCCCCCGTCCTCCCCGCTCCCTCCCTACAAACTTGAGGTCACAAGGGCATCCTTCACCCAAGGATTGCCTATGTACCCACTTCAAAACAAGATCGAAGTCACACGTAATTCTCCTCACAAGGTCTCTCAAAGGACCTACACATGGGTTCCAATAACCACGGTTTCATTAATGATTTCCTTTAATTATTATCATCTGTCAATAGGTAAGAAAACAATTAACTAAGCTCACAATATAGTAAACCTATACTTAGGAACTTCCAACAACGTCATCCATATCTCAACTTGACCTCCCACTGATATTGATCCTAATTTGATGTGAACATCCTAGAACCCTATCAAAGATATTGTATAATATTTGGTACCTTGATGATAGTTTAAACATAGGGTTTTATTTAGAATTAGAATGTGATGACCTACAATGTGATTTCACATGTGTATTGGTTCTTGATGGCTTGAACCTCTATATTATACCAATAAGGAACCCCTTAACATTCATATTATATGAGTATAACCCAATATAATAGATATCTCAATTAGAATACATTTACTAACAATAAGGATCTAGATCTATTCACAATGTGACCATTATGTAAAGCCCCACTATGGCTCCAAATGATATTCTACTAATATGATCACACATCATGATCCTTTTTAATTTTTGACATTAATCTCCATTAGAACGGGCCATGCCTCAATAAAGCCATACAAAATTATTTTAACTTCAAAAGATATAACTTTCTAGATACGAAGATCCAAGCATGCCTAGGTACGAGGTTGCTTGATAATCTTAATTCCATTTAAGAATAGGGCGTTAATAAAGTACATGCATCCCTTTAAAGTAGTAGTCAAATATCATTATCATGCATCAATAATGTAAGAAGCCCTAACATGGGTCCAAGTGAGGTCCCACCACAATATAGTTTAATTATGTCAAGTATCATAATCATATTATATTATAGCATCATATAGGGTCGAATAGTTTTAGTACACTTAAAAGCATAATCCTTTATGTTCAAACAAATATATCCTACTCTAATTTAGAACTTTTGTTAAATATATGTAAACAAGTAATATATTGGCTCACCCATATTCTAGTACTAGGTTCATAAGATTAAGAAAACCTTCAGGGTGTGTGCAAGAAGTTGAGTCCACCTTTTGGCCAAAAAGTGGAAGTGTTTTTCCTGATTTTCAGAATTTGACACATTTGACCTTAAAATTTGAAGCACTTAGAGATGAAATCTTTAAAAAAGTCACTAATCATAAAATGTAGTGCTCGGAGTCTAGTTTCCAAATATGTAATTTATTTCAATACCCAGATTGTACAAATTGAGTTTCAATAGGCATTTCTAAAAACCACTTTTAAAAGTCATTTTTTTTTACCATACCATGCACGTGTACGACATCCATATTTTGACTTAAATTATCGATATTTTTAAATCCTTTTGGGGAAAAGTTTTATGACTCGAAGCTTGTTCTTGATATTTTTTTTGTAATTTTTTATTGAATATTTTTTTTTGTTAAATTTTTATTAGGCAGATTTGTCGTTTTGAAAAATTGTCGTGTACAACATGCATAAGATGACCTAAACTTGTCATTTTTTGATTTTTTTTTAAATTTGAAAAGAATTGTCTAAGTTTGTCTTGTGCAATCCGTTTGTCAAAATGTTATGTTGATCAAAAGTTATTAAAATAGTAAAAACTTTGATATTTAAAGTTTATGGACCAATTTTATTAGAAATTAATTGAAAAATAGAAAAAATAATCCAATTGCAAAACAAATTACATATTTAGAATCTGCATTGTTTCATCTAAAATGGGTTTTAATTTCGTCAGAAAATTATGCAAAAAAGGTCGTCAACCATATGTCTAAAGTCGGTATTTTTCTTTGACATTGTTAGGACCTTCAACTTGCAGGTCAAACCACGTTGAAGGCCTAGGTTCAGACTTCCAATGCTTTTCCTGAACCAAAAACCTAGGCAAAAACCCGACCACAAAGCAAAAAAAAATTCAAATTTTAAAAACTAGGATCCCGACTATAAAACGGGATCCCGTCTTATAATCAGGATCTCATTCCCTATTTGACAATATTCGGACCATTGTAAAGGAAACATGATCCCATTTCTAGGCTAATGGCCTTGACATTCAATGTCGACAAACAAGATCCCAATTATAGAACAGGATCCCGCTTCTTATAAATGGGATCCTGGTTTTATAAGCAGGATCCCATTTTATAGTAAGCGGGATCCCATTTTATAAATGGGATCTCATTTATTTTATTTAAATACATTGCAAAAAATTACTGTGAATTCTGCGACTTCACATGTACGGCCAAGAGTAGTAAAAGTAAATTATTTTTCATAAGCTATTGTATTTACAGGTGGTGAACTTGATTTTTAGTTGATTTTATCAAACGGGTCATCATCTACACCATTTTTGAAGTGGAATTGTGTTATTTTTGTGCTTGTTTGGAGGAACAAAAGGTTTTCAATTTGCAATATGGATTGAATTTTTCAAAGGAGGCATGAAGAAAACAATTTTTAAAGTGGAATTGTGGTAGTTTTCTACTTGTTTTGAGGAACCCAAGAGGAAATTTTTTGTCGTAATAGGTATTCAACTTCCAATTTGGATTGAATATTTTGAAGTATTTCACTATTAACATTCATTTGTGCTTGAGAATTTTATAATTATGGGAGATAAAACTCGTAATAAGAGAAGGAAGGCATTGACTCCTCAAGAAGTTGAAGCAAATAGAGAAAAAGAGAGGCAAAGACAAAGAGAAAGAAGAATGAGAATGAAATCAATGAATGATGGTGGAGCAACCAATTCAACAACTATTGAAGATGAAAACATTGGGGATACCATGGTTGTAGATGAAGCTAATTTGCAAGGAGTCAATTTGGAGAAGAATATGATTATACAAACAAGTCCTACTATGTCTTCAAATCCCTCTTTAGATACTATGAGAATGTTTCAAATATGCGGAAATCCAGTCGTCTTCAAATCCACATGTTAGTGAAATGGTAAATTTAATGTAGAAGTTTTACACAGATGGACTTAATGATGTTGGCAGTGACTATATATTGAGATGAAACTTTTTATAGAATT
>VDFB02351609.1:0-17376 GCA_007258455.2 Sequoia sempervirens
GGGCCTTAGATTTTTTATGATGAAAATATTTAATTCTAAGGAGTTGCCATCTAGAATAATTTATATTTGAATCTCAAGATCCTGCTTTTCATTTTAAAATTATCCTATATGTCTGCTGAACCAGGAAAACAATAACAGTTTTTTGCATCGACATAAAGCTTGAAAAAAAGTTAAAAACACTTGGTTGGCACATTAACTCATTAAAGATGACTGCAATATTTAACAAAAGTTGATTAAACATGTGAGATCTCTGTTAAATACAAAATTATGATATAGATCATAGGCTCATCAAGCAGTGATGTGCTTTAATTCAAATACCAAAAGGCAAAGAACAATAGAAGATGATAACTCTTAACTCAGCATGGCCTTATAGGTCTATTAATTTCAATTCAGTAACAATGAGCCAACAATTGCCAATTGATGCATTCATGATGGTTAAACTGAAGCCTTACCATCACACTGTAATAAAGATACCTCTTGACATCCCAGTGAACAAATAATTATGCAGCATATAAAGCTTGAAGATCTTCCTCAAATACTAACCAACTATAAAGATCTCCCAATGGATGATGCATTGTGTATATTCTGTATCATTTAACACATGCCCTAAGCATGCTGCTCAGGAAAATGCTCTAAACATTTCAAATTTGATGGTTAGGAACATTTAAGTCTGGATTTTTTATTCCAACTAGCACTAGCTTTGCTAGTCAAACTGTTGTCGTAGATGCATCTCAGTTTCACTCTTCCATGTGGTGTGACTCGACTGGCCTTTCATACGCTTATTTTTTTCTTTGTCTTTAATTGTTGAACCTTTTTTCTTTTCTTTGTTAGGATCCCCAAGAGGCCGGTCACCACAAACTGGGCATACTACACCTTCTCGTGCATTAGAATAGGTTTTTGGCACACCACACTGAAGACACATCCTTTATTTACAAAAGATAAAAGTCAATCATAATTCATTGTTAAATTATCTGCTTCAAATGAACTGCAAGTTCAAATAAAATGAAACAACTGACCCCAGTAGCTTTGCAGCATCTTCTGGAGGTGGCATGGTTGCTCCAGGAGTTCGCTGGCTATCACTAGGACTTGATGCTGGAATAGTCTTGGGAGGTGGCATCTCTGTGGTGGATCCCTGTGGTACAGTCCCTTCCACATCACTTCGCACACGTTCACGAATACCCACCAACTGTGCTTTAGCCTCCATAACAACACCTATAAAGTGCACATGGATCGTAGTTAGTTAACAATAACAGTAATACAACTTTCATTTCGTACAATGTACACATCAAAACAGGCAAAAATTATGAAATAGAAACTTCCATATATTCAGAAATTACAATGAATGTAAATACAATAAAAAACATTTGGCATTTCAAGAACATCTTACATGATAACCTCATAATGAAGACTGCAAAAAGTGGTCTATTTGCCTCAGCTATCAATCAAGAAATAATCTTTTATCACGTGTTTCACAGCAATTCTTTTGCTAATAGCAATTTACTCGGCTGAATAAATTCCTTAAATTAATCTCCAAATCAGTTCATGAGCCCATTTTAACCAAATTCTCTACAACCCTTAACTCACCATCATCCCTAAAGATAATTTAAGGTCTTCTACAGTTTTCCCTCCAGAACATTTGCAGCTTGTGACCTAGCCTACACAACTTTCAGGATATCTTCAAAAATTAAAGGCCATCATTCTCAGATGACAGAAAAATACAGAGAAAACTGTTAAAAATAGGAAATTGCCAAAGATCTCTGGCTGATTCCAGCAAAGCCCAGCATACAAAATAAGCTGCAATTCATGCAATGAAAGTTGGTCCAGCATATAACCATTAGTCTTAGAAAGTAGGTGTGTGTAGATGAATAAAGCATATGTATGTCAAGGCATGCATAGGTTGTTAGAAACCAGTCTATTAATTATGTACTTCAAGCATGAAGTTGTAAGTCATAATTTATCCTATTCATGTATAAATATATGCTATATCAAATAAGAAAATTAGAGAACACAAGAAAACTTGAGAAGACTATGTTTATTATTACTTATTGTCAGCTTATGTTTTTACTGCACAAACTCCAACTCTGCTCCATAGTTCATATGGTATCAGAGCTGTAGATCTCATTTTTTTTATCACCAAGCACTCTTGTAAGATTCTGAATCTACAAGAACAACGAGATGGCAGTAGATGGTGTGGAAGAATTGCAAAGGCTTGTAGAGTGGTTTAACGGTGAAGGGTGTAAGCTTTGGAATCTTAGAATGAAGATGTTCTTGCTGAACAAGGAACTGTTTGTGTTAGTTGATGGAAAGGAGGCCAAGCTTGCATGAGATGCAGATGCTATCAGCAAGTGGGAGATAAGAGATGCTGAGGCTTGCTCTTGGATGCTCTTGAATTTGAGAGATAATATTATTATACATGTCAGTGAGTTAGATATAACAAACAAAGCTTGTTATCAGTTGACTCAAGTGTATTAATTGAAAGATGTCAATACTAGACTGTATGTTCGAAAGAAGTTATTCCAATTGAGAATGCTGGAGTCACAAAGTATTGCAGATCACATGAATCATTTTAAGTCTCTCAGAAATCAGATGACAGCATGTGGGTCAGTGATTTCGGAAGATGTAGTGATGACGCTTCTTCGGAGTTTGCCAAAATCCTATTCAGGATTGATAGTATCTATTAGCATTCAAGCCAATCAGAATTTGCAGAATGTAATAGCATCACCACTCCATGAAGAAGTAAGAAGGAAGGATGTAAGATTGAATGCTGAGATTTCTACAGCACTGTTTTCAGCAAAATACAAGGGCAAGGCAAAGAAGAAGATAGAAAGTAAGTCTCAAAGTGCCTCTGAGAACAGTCAAGGGACAAAGGTGGAGAAAAAGAAGCCCAGAAAATGCTCCCATTGCGGTGCCAAAGGAATTTCAATAAGCAATGCAAGAAATGATTAGCATGGGTCGAAGAGGTAAAGAAAATGAAAGAAGCAGAAGTCATTGTAGCTTCACGTTGTGAGCAAGAGCAATTTTTGCAGGCCTTAAACCCACAAGCTCATACTCTATGGAATGTTGGTATTTGGACTTAGTAGCGAAACATCATGACACCCAAATAAGGTTGGTTCCCAATATACAATGAGGTTCCCAAGGTAAGAATATTATTCTTAGTGAAAAGAGTAGGCATGAAATGAGTGGAGTAAGAAACATTTCATTAAAAACACCTGATGGTGCATATAAGGAAGTCCATAATGTATGGCATGTTCCAGCATTAGCTATTAGTCTTCTAGCAATTAATAAGATTGCAGTGTTTGTGTTCTAAAAGATGCAAAGGGAAAGGTCATTGCAAAAGATAACCAGGAGGGAATCCTATACGAGTTATATACAAAAACTACGGAAGTAGCACCCAATGTAATGTCCCCTTTTTCAGCGGATCTGTTTTGCTATTGGTTAGCCTATATTTATTGGACCCTTGTGGGCTAGCCAGATTGGTTAGAGGGTCAGTGGTACTTTCTGGAGAGTTTGATCGTTCTGGTTTTCAGAGCCCAGTGGCTGGTTCACAGCAAGCGTTGGCATTTCAGGAGTCCATAGCTTCTGACGGCACAGGAATATTCTGAGTTTTGAGCGAGTTATGAATTTTTAAGTGATTGAGTTAATTATTTAACTTAATGCCTTTTATTAAAGTCACATCGACTTTAATACATTTTTTATATCACTTAAAATATTCTAAAAGGTGATTTCATATTTTAATGACTTACAATATTAAAAGTGCGCTCAAGTATTAAGTCTTGACTATTGAAAGACTTAATTAAATATTAAAAGATTTAAATGATTGCAAAAGGGCGTATTTTCTTGAAATGCGTGCCATTTGGGTATAAAGTAATCTTTGGCAATAGAAACTCATCTTTTGACAATTTCACTTTGCCTTGTGCTATTTTTCCTGTGCATTCTCCTATGACCAGGGTTTGAACAATTTGTCCATTGAGGAACAATAACTCTTCAGTGTTGAGTGCTTTTGAGGCTGTGAAAGATCAGCTGAATCAGTACAGTTGAGAGCTTCATACAGAGGTTCTACTGGCTTTAAACAGAGATTTATTATTTGGGTTTTTCAGCTCGTGAGGAGGGTTTCATCATCTGAGTATGCCCCTACCAAAGATCTCTCTTTCATCTTTGTTTCTACTGGGTGGAATGGCTTGGGCCTCTACTTCATTACCTTGGTTTTGTGTATCTCTCGAAAAGGCGTGTGAAGGGAATTAGTGAAACGCCTTCTTCTTTGCTCATTTTTGTGCTTCAACATTGGCGTCTACCCCTACCAGAGCATTGTACCTCATTCTGGAGTGGGAGAAGTCAGATCTGGAGATGTGGCGTGCCTATTTGCTTATTCTCACCATTTCCGGCTATCAAATGAGCAATTTCTTTAATTAAATAATCTGGAGATATTCTGGTATGTGTATTACTTGCAATCTATTTGTCACAGTAAAATAATGCCATCTACACTTTCATTCTGAAGCAAATAGTGTAAATTTACATTTTATGAGCATTTATGATGTGCGCCCCTTCTCTTCTGTCTATCAAAAATTCTCTAAAAAACTAAATAACACCTAAAGACTAAAGAAAAAATTGGGGTTTTAAGTTGAGAGCCAGCAGGGCTCATCACAGTGGTATCAGAGCTCTGATTCTGCCAGCTTGTGGGGTTAGAGAAATTTATGAAGTCTCACAAAGAGGGTTTTGGCAAGTTCTATTCCAGAGGGGGTCCTAGAAATCAGAGAGGTGATCAAAATCCTTTCCCACCATTTCCGTTTGAAGAACAGGAGGAGGAAAGACTTGGATAATATGGCGAACAGGGCAGGAGAAAGTTCTCACAGGAATCCTTGGGATGATGAGGACAGAGAAGCTAAAGACGTGCTCAGAGGTATGGTTGCAGGCCAAGAACAAGTGGCGACTATTCTTCAACAACTCAGCACGAATGTCCAAAATTTGACCATTAATAGAACTCAGAATCTGGATCTAGATCGTGAAGGCAGTATTCACAGAGAGCCTCAGAGAATCATAGCTCCAGCACGCACCTTTGAGAGAGCTACATGTCCTACTTTTACCAGAGATGATGCTGAGGAAGTGGACGAAGTTGAACAGGGTGGTGAGGTAAATTTTGTAGATAACATTATGGTTATGCATGATGAGTGGGATGCATTGCCACCAAGAGTTAAGGAGCACCTTAACTTCGACAGATTCATAAGCCAGAAGAGAGAACACACCAGAAGCAAGAATGACAGGAGGCCGAGACACAAGCAGAATGATCTCAAACAGGCTACCAACAAACTAACCTTAGTTCACTATGATGGCAGTGGTAGAGTTACAGCACGTGCCTGGGTGAGTAAGTTGGATACATTATTGACACTACATCCTATGCCAGAGGAAGATGCTATACGATTTGCAGCTCTCCACCTTGATGGCGTAGCACATGACTGGTGGATTCATGGCATGGCTACACTACACCATGATAGGATTACCTCGTACCAGGAGTTCACTGATAGGCTGGTAGAGAGGTTTGATAGACGTGATCCCGAGCTATTCTTCAGAGACCTTGCTCAGCTAAAGCAGTTGGGTAGTTTGGAGTCTTATATTGGTGAGTTCCAGAAGCTCTCGGTTATCGTTACCGGAATCTCAGAGAGGAGACTTGTCATTCTTTTTGTAGAAGGTCTCCATGAGCCAATGAAAGGTTGGATCAAGGCATTCGATCCACCTACCTTGCACGAAGCTATGAGGAAGGCTCGTAGCATGGAACTTATAGCTTCACGTGGTAAGTTCACTTCTAATGCAGAAGCATCTTCATCCTATAGTGATAGCAAATCAGAACCTAAAGAATCAGAAAAAGTTGATGAAAAGAGGAAGTTTGCGGCTCCTTTGGACCGAGAGACAATAAATGATTTGCGTAGGAGGAAGCTATGTTTCTATTGCAAAGCTCCTTATGACCAAAACCACAATTGTCCTCTCAAGCCTAAGGGTTCAAATAGACAAATGGAGTGGTTTTATGAGGGTGATGACATTGCTGATTTAACGGACCAGCAAGCTGGTTTTCAGGATGGGAGTATGCGATCTATCATTCTCGTCAACGAAAAAGGTGAGAAGATAGAACCGAAGATTCTAGAGGAGCATGAGATGTTTCAGGAGGATTATCATTTTGATTCTAGTCCCATGGGATCAGAGGGGTTTGATTGGGATCAGTACAGTTATGAGGCTCAGTTAGTACAAAATCCTCTTTATGAGACGGATGCTACATCGTCTTGTGATAATCCGCTCTTTGAGGTGGATGCTGATTCTACTCTTGACCCTGATTTAGGCAAGAGCGTTGATCATAGTATTGGAGATTCCGTCAGTGCATCGAGATTTCAGACAGAGCTCGTTGAGGAGATTTCCAGTGTGTACATGGTTAGGAGTCTACACAGTTTCACTTTCAGTCATCATGTACATGACCTGTTTCAGATGCACAATTCTGGTATGCACGTGTTAGATATGTTGGATGATAGCATATCTCGTGCAGTTTTAGGGAGCAAGTGTTGTCAGCAGTTTGACTTGCTTTCTTATGAGTTCTTCTCTCCTGTGACAAATGGTGTTGAGATTGACAAGGTACAGCATGATGATCCAGTTGATCAGATTTGGGAGTTACAGGAGACAGTTGATGACAGGAGGGACATTTCACGACACTATCCTTGGGATCCTGGTGGAGTGGTTGATTCTTTGTTGTTGAGATTGCTTGCGGACAAGCAATTTCAGGGAGGGCGGACTATAATGTCCCCTTTTATTGATCTTGTTTTGGGATGGTTAGCCTATTTATTCCGTTACCCTTGACTAGCGGATTAGTTAGAAGGGATTGCGTGGTACTTTCTGGAGAGTTTGATCGTTCTGGTTTTCAGAGCCCAGTGACTGGTTCACAGCAGGCGTTGGCATTTCAGGAGTCCACAGCTTCTGACGGCACAGGAATATTCTGAGTTTTGAGCGAGTTATGAATTTTTAAGTGATTGAGTTAATTATTTAACTTAATGCCTTTTATTAAAGTCACATCGACTTTAATACATTTTTATATCACTTAAAATATTCTAAAAGGTGATTTAATATTTTAATGACTTAAAATATTAAAAGTGCGCTCAAGTATTAAGTCTTGACTATTGAAAAAGACTTAATTAAATATTAAAAGATTTAAATGATTGCAAAAGTGCGTATTTTCTTGAAATGCGTGCCATTTGGGTATAAAGCAATCTTTGGCAATAGAAACTCATCTTTTGACAATTTCACTTTGCCTTGTGCTATTTCTCCTGTGCATTCTCCTGTGACCAGGGTTTGAACAATTTGTCCATTGAGGAACGATAACTCTTCAGTGTTGAGTGCTTTTGAGGCTGTGAAAGATCAGCTGAATCAGTGCAATTGAGAACTTCATTCAGAGGTTCTACAGGTTTCATTCAGAGAATTATTATTTGGGTTTTTTTTAGTTCAGAGGAGGGTTTCATCATCTTGAGGCGTCCTCACCAGCATCTCTCAGCTTTCATCCTTGTTTCTTCTGTGAATGGCTTGGGTTGTACTATTACCTTGGGTTTTGTGCATCTCTGGAAAAGGCGTGTGAAGGAAACTAGAGAAACGCCTTCTTCTTTGCTCATTTTTGTGCTTCAACATTGGCGTCTACCCCTACCAGAGCATTGTACCTCATTCTGGAGTGGGAGAAATCAGATCTGGAGAGGTGGCGTGCTTATTTGCTTGTTTTCACCATTTCTGGCTGTCAAATGAGCAATTTCTTTAATTAAATAATCTGGAGCTATTCTGGTATGTGTATCATTTGCAATCTATTTATTCACGGGCAAATAATGCAATCACACTTCATTCGGAAACCAAATAATTAAATTTTACATAGGCATTTACTGTTATGGCACTTCTATACATCTGTCAAAAATTCTCTAAAATTAAATAGCCACTGAGGCTAAGAAAATTTGGGTTTCGAGGTTGAGAGCGTGGGAGACTCATCTACAAGCGGTAGCAATAAGTGATGATCAAAGAGCCAATTTTGTGCTTTGCAATCGCAGATTTGGATATGTAAATGGTATAGCTGCTGGAAGTTCTGAGTAAAGAGCATCTCATGGAAGACTTGGATCTTCAGTTGTCATTCAAATTGGCAATGCATGAATGTTGTAACCTAGGTAAGCAACACAAACTTCCATTCTCAATAGGGCTTACAAGAGCAAAAGCGTGAAAGGATCTGGTGCCTTCAAACATATTCAGCTCAATGTAAACTACATCACATAAAGGAGCAAGGTATTTTATCACCTATATTGGTAAATTTTCAAGTATGATATTTGTTTATTTTCTTAAATTTAAGTCAGGTGCATTGGAGACATTCAAGACTTTCAAAACTTTCACTGAAAGGCAGTTGGAGAGGCATTGAAGTGGCTAAGGTGTGATAATGGGGGTGAATATGCCTTTAAATGCTATCAAGAATCTATGTGCAAAAGAAGGGATCAAGCTAGGGTATGCTATCCCTTACTCCCCACAACAAAATGGTGTAGCAGAGAGGCGGAATCTGAAGAAGGGGTTTAGTAAGATGATTCTACTTCTAAAGAACCAGTCATACAACACCATGAATCTGCTCAAGGGCAACCACAGCTTTGAAGGTCAACGTAAGCATGTAAGCCCACACAAAAGGCAATTAAATTGCATGCACTCTTTATTGTAATTGATGAAAAACATATTGTTCAGGATGTGCTTGAGAGCAATGGTGTGGAAGAGTGGAAGTGTGCAATAGATGCTAAATATAAATAGCTTAACTTAAAATCAGACATGGGAACTCACAAAGCTTCCACCAGATAAAAAGGTGGTCAGACACAAGTGTCTATTTAAGCAGAAGTATAAGTTGGACAGATCAATCAAATGATACAAAGTTTGATTGGTGGCAAAGGGATATAGTATATACCCAATTTGCAGGAATGGACTATCAAGATTCAAGACACTTTCTCGCCTACAGTGCAAATAACTTCCATAAGAGTTTTGCTAGCCAATGCATTGACATTAGAATTTCATGTGCTTCAATTAGTTGTCAAAAGTTAAAACAACATTTTTAAATGGGCTGGTAAAAGAGCAGGTTTATATGCAACAACACGAAGGCTACATAGAACAAGGGAAGGAGTAGTTGGCATGAAGGTTAAAGAAGACTTTGTATGAGTTGAAGCAATCCTCAAGCGCATGGTATGAAAAGTTTGATGATGCTATGTCTATGAGACTATGAGTGATGATCTGAAATCATTACAATTGTTTAAATATAAATTAGCTGTCAAATTTGAGATGACTAGCTGTGCAAGATTCATTATTGCTTGAGTATTTAAATTGTAAGACAGGGAGCAGAAACAAATTCATCTTTGTTAGGACAGATACATTAAAAATATCCTTGAGAAGTTTAAGATGGATGACTGCAAGCCATAAGTTACTGTTAGAAATGTGTCCAAAGACACCAGAAGAAGATTACATAAACACACTTCCTTCGCAGAATGTTGTAGGAAGCCTTATGTATATGATGGTTTGCAGAAGACCTAGCATAGCACATGCAGTAAGCATTGTAAGCTAGTTTTCAAGCAACCCTTGACCACAGCATTGGACAATAGTAAAGAGAATTTTCCAATATCTGCAAGGAACAGTTAAGCATGAAATCACTTTCAGCAGGAGTTCCGAAAAATCCCTGGAGCTTATGGGATATTGTGACATAGATTGGGCAGGAGATGTTGATGATCATAGATCCACATCAGGTTATTGCTTCATTTTGAATGATGGTGTGGTTTCTTGGATGAATAAGAAGCAACCAACAATTTTACTTTCTAGTGCTAAAGAAGAGTACATATCAATTTGTCAAGACACAAAATAATTAATTTGGTTAAAGAAGCTGTTGAAGGATATTGAGCTTACTCAGGTCAAATTGACAGTTCTGAAATCTGATATTCAAAGTTGCATTACAATGACCAAGAAGTTAAAGTTTCACGGTAGAATGAAATATTGTAACTACAGTGGCCCTGGCTTTAGAAGAAGATGTAGAAACATTGAACTTATAATGTGCCCAATCTGTTACTTTGTAGAACCAAACAGCTGAAGAATACTACCCAACAATCCAAATTGTTCTCTTGATGAACATAGGATAATCATGTTCCAAGTTTAGAAAACAACAAATAAAATGAAGAATACTACAGGTTTTTCTTGGTTCTTTCAGAAAAAAAACCTCTTTTTTTGTAAAAGAATGAATTTTTAATTAATATAAATAAAAAATAGGATGTGTCCCCAATTTCCCTAGAGGGCAGGGGACAGCCAGGGCACACTCCCTATCATCTTTCTGTCCCTGGATGGCAGTGGGGACAGGGACAAGGCTGTGTCCCCATGGAAAATAGATTTATAGGTTTCCATAGTGTTCCTCTGAGAAAATTCCAAAAATATTGACTGAATATTGAGAAATGATTCAAGCAGTTGCCATTCCTGCACTGGAAATTTGGAACTATAATTCCAAAATATGCCTTATGTTTCCAGGAGTTTCTAAATATTCTTAATACTATTTCCAACTGTTTCTACGAATTTCAGCAGTTTCAAATACTGTTCCTGTCATTTCCTTAAGAAGTCTGCCCCAGAGTTTTGCACTTTCCTATTATAGCCTTCCGTATTTACAACACTTCTGTTTCCTAGGTCTCTCCACATATCCATTTCCAAATTTTCATTTAACATGGGCTTACAGTAATGTCTATGTAGAATTTGTCGTGAGTTTAACCTTAGGGAAATTTTGGAGATAACCTTTGCAGGATAGACAGAGAAGTTAGAAAAGGAGCACCAGTCTCAAACAACAAAAGATGAATAAAAAATCTCAGCAATCTATCAGACAAAAAAGTAATATTATCACCGAGGCTTTGGAAGTGTGGAAAGTTATAACGGACTTAATAAAATGAATCTCCAAGACAATGTGACTTTAATTTCAGAATGACATACCAGCTGGGGGCTCTTTCTTTGCCTTGGAACCTTTTGCAGCTTGCCATCCTCCAAAAGCATTTTTCCTCTGAGAGGGCCTGGTTGGTATTGGTTCTAATGCACTATTATTCAGAAACTCCGGAGGTCCTGTAACCTGCCAGAACCTAGAGTTAGAAATTAAATCCAAATTATGTTCAGAAACTTTCAGTCCCCAGGGCCACAAAATTAAAGTTAAATGAAGTTTCTACAACTATTTGAGAATTGTATTTCCCACTGGGAATTGCAGGGCCATGTATTAGTTACACTGAGAATTTTAAGAACCTTTTTTTAACAAATAGGCTAATAGCTAATTGTTCACAAGGACAGTCCATACAATAGACCCAGTAACATTAGCAGCATAGAGATGAGACAGGGTAACCCGTAAATACAAAACTAAAAATAGCTAATTTTTCACAAGAGTGTCAAACATTTGATTTGCTCAATTAGCAAATTTATCATTATTATCCCATCAAAAAAGTCATGTTGTAAGGGTAATGGGCGTTGCTAATAAGAGCATGAACAGAGACCAATTTCTTCCCAATGCAATAAGGAAGCCCGCAACTCCAGTGGACATGTAGTGAGGTTCTGATGTAACAATTGTAGAGTACAATCCAGAGCGACCCAAATTTATACTCAATGCATACAAGATTTAGTGTGTTTTCCGGAACTTAAGAACTAAGGCTAAAGCTTGTGTTCTTCTTCAAACATCAACCTACAATACACATACTTCATATTGTTCAAAATAGGGAGAAAAAACGCCAACTATCATATGCTCCCTAGAATGTTTCTGGCAATCCCTGGTTGGGTACTACAAAACTTTAGAAACAATACGCAAATCTGGAGTTAGACACCATGAACACTTGACATGGGCAAGACAGACATTTGAAATGGGTACAAATACAGTTACTTAAATGAGAATTTGAATTGGTTGCCCAATGAGTCAATTACTTATATTTTTGTTGTGTTGTGTATCCCAGAAATTTAAATTTACAAAAAGTGTAAAATAAGTAAACATTTGAGCTAGGCATCATTTAAAATTGAATTAATTACGTCAAAATAAAATACGAAATATCTTGCATATGTTGTAAAGGGAAAACCAAACAGAATATTAAGTTAGAAGCAGCAAGAACTGAAGAAGAATTGAACAATATGCCCTAGGGGAAAATTTGTTATGTCTGATGAGCTAAGTGTTAAATTATCAATATTTACGGCTAAGCACTGCATTCAAATCCTTGGTAAACATATTAAAGGTTGAAATTGAGTAAAATATGACATCTAATTCAGGGTGTAGCGTGCCCGGTAATAGTCACATGCGATATAGCCTAATTTAAGTCCAGCTACGTCTCGTGTTCAAATCCACGATAAAAACAAACATATTGACTGATAAAATTGGGAAATGCTTTGCACCCAACTCTAGATGCTGCATATCCAATGGACAAAGCGGGGTGCCAGTACAAACTAAAATACCCGGCATGGAGAATTTTACAGTAACAACAAATAAAAATACAATTCGAAATTCAGTCGGGTTCTGATTTCAATTTTTAAAAATTGAATTGGGTACCTCGGAAAATGCTTGAAAAGCCGAAGGCAACAAGGAGCCTTGAGATTGTTTTACAGTAAGCGAAGTGTCGTGGTTGGGGAATGCTGCTTCTTTTTCAGTCGGGTTTTCGTCCTCACTATCAGACCAGATGGACTGCTGAGGTTGCTCCTCTTCTTCAGAAGAATATCCCTGCACAAGTGCCAGACTCATCTTCGCCCAATTAAAACTGGATTCAAAATCTTATCATCTTCTTACTAGCACAAAGCTACACTAAGTTCATTGGGTGGGGGATTTTTTGGTTAAAGTCCCGGCAAAGGTTCGCTCTTTGCAATATTTATCAGTTTGATCTTCGCAATATATTGTTTTGAAAATGTTGTAATTTAAACAGGGTATAGATCGTCACGGCTGAACTCTCGTCATCGGGCATACTTAGGGTTTTGGCACTTTTTTTTTTTAACTACTTATCATGAAAACAATCCGTCAACGCGTGACATACACTTTTTAAAATTGAAATAGAAGTAGAAATAGAAATGCAATAGATCCGCGAGGCCACAGCAGTATGGGACGGGGACAGCACAAAGACCACCGCAGAAAGAGGCCCTCAACGGCACGGATCTTGGCTCGATGTGGCTCTCGGCCGATTGAATTTTGATGATGTAATTTTACGGATTTGACCAGCCTTTACATCCTCCAAACCAAGATTATTTAAAGTTGTCGGGTTAATAAGATGTCCCATAAGTGGCAGAATATCACTGTATACAGGCCTCCATAACAAAATTGCACTCCATCCTCCATATACATAGCGGCATAATTGCTCTTCCTCTTCTTTAGGAACCATCCATCTGCCCGTCTCACATCAAAGACGATGTGAGCTAGTTCGGAGTTGAGCTATCAACATCTTTGCTCTCCATTTAATATTTGCTCCTATATATGCCTTTTCATCATGGTCCCCCTTAGGATTGAATTCTTTGATATAATAGTCTTTTTTTCACCCTGATTGTTTTGTCCATAAAGCTTTTTTGAATTTTTGTTTCACATATTTTTTTATTTCTTCATTTGAACTTGGACAATCTTGCATATTCACACCCCACTTTTCCATCCATTTTTTGTTTTGTTTCATCCATGTATTCCTTCTTCTATCCAACTTTTCTTTTACGATTAGCTTAGGCCACCGATGGTCGTCCATGTTTTGAACCTTTTGAAGGTAACATAGTAACCGAATCATCGCGAAAGCCTCAAAGGGAAAGGTGCGAACTCTGAGTTAATGGCACACTAGAGAGAATCTTTTCATAATTTGGAAAATGATATTAATTAAAAATATATAGTTTATTAAATATATTGTTTATAGGATAGAAGTTAACATAGACAAAATTTTATGTTTAAAATTTATTAGAATTAAATTATATCATGTTTAAAATTTTGAAGCATCGTTAATGTCAACATGAATGTATTTTAGAGGGGATGTTGGAATTGGAATATACTTCTTGATAGAATTTGAAAGTTTCTATCATGAAAGGACAAATGTTTCAATAGTAGAAAATCATACTAGTCACAAACAAGTAAGTTTTAAGTTTGAATGCCAGTCATAGAAAAAAATATGATCCTTGTTGCAAAGTAGTAGAGAAATAATTAAAATGAAATTCTATGTAAAAATGCCTAAAATTGCTCAAGTAACTCTTGTATGTGATGGTGTACATACACTTCAAGCTATTGAGAATTACTCTACACTTTTATATTGTTCATTAAATTGAGCTCCTTTAGTGAAAGCTAGTTCATTCAATATTTAGAAAGAAATGGAACTCATTAATTAATTACTACTTTTTGGTAGGGAAGAAGTGTAAACTTGTTATTGACTATTTGACCATTGAAAAGTGTGATGTTTAAGTAAAGTGTAGAGAGATGGAAAACCCTTTGCACAAAACCTCTCTAAATACTCTATTATGTGTGTATCGTGATTGACGCAATAACATGAAATGGCTAAATAAAAGAAATATCCCAAAAATAGTATTTTAATCTTGATGTTCACCAATTTGAAGAACACAAATTAAAATAATTGCATTCAATATTTTTAAAGAGTATCAAAGTTGAGAATAAAATTAGTACAAAATCAAATAATATTAAAGAGGAGAATGAAATTAATATAACATAAGTCAATTTATTGGTGAATATTTTCACAACTGAAAAATTGTTTTGTTGGGCACAAAAAAAAAATTAAAAGAAAAGTGTCTCACTCTTTTTACATTGGATAGCAAAGGAGGGTGTTGCGGCTATCTCATTCTTTGTGTGATCCTCTCATGTGAGGAAGCTTAGTGTCACTAAGGAGATCTATTCAAGAACAAAATCCATCATGAAAGATGATTGAAGGTAGGATCAATACACATACTAAAAACATCTCTAATGAGCTTTGTCCTTGTGCAATCATACTATGTCTCACCTACACAAAATCCTTTCACCAAAAGATTAAAAAAAAGATTCTTGCAAAAATAGTAAAGAAAGAAAGAAAGAAAAATCAAGGAGGCACTCTTTTGTTGGTAAAATCGAAGAATTCATCATAGTGAAGAGGGTTTTTGACCATCCAACTTATCTTCAAGATAGCTTTATCATCTCTAGTGTAGACTAGGAAGTACTAGAAGGTATGAAACCATATGATCAATTAAATAATAGAAATGTGTAGAACAAAAGGTAGAAATTATGTGTATACCTTGTGGCACAATGTGAGAAGAGGTTTCCTTAAACATTTATGAGAATAAGATGGTTGGAAGTGAGGGAATATGTGTCCACTCTAAAGAGGAAATCTTAATTGGAATCAAAGATTGTGATGTTTCAGCCACAATTTATCTAGAATTTGATAAAGAGAAATAGATATTTTTCAAAATCAAATCAAATCAAAGGTGTTCACAACTATGAAATCAAGCATAAAATCACATATTTATTTTTAATAAAAATAAATTCATATAAGGTTTCTTAAAAAACCATAATTGCTTCTACCAAGATTTTTTCAAGAAAATAAAAATATAATAATAATTTTGAGCACACAACAATCAAGCTTAAAAATTAGAATAACTAGCATAGGAAAAGCCATATGTTATTTATTTATGGTTTATCTATTGTTATTGGTTGAATGAATAGGCTATATGGTTATATGATCTCTCTCTCACAGACATTTAGTAAGAAAAATCATTTGGTATCTACTTGTGATCTTCTCATTATGTAATGATTGAATGAATAGGTTATATGGTTAAAACAATTTAATCACTTTTTTACACTCATGAAGAAATTATAGTTGTAGGATAGTTATATTATATACTCTTACACATGGCTAACATGATAAAATAGAAGGAAATATCATATTACACATTTATAATGATAACTTGTTTTTGAAGCAACATAACCCTAGAACATTATTTATTTAATATCTTTTTGATCTAAATGCATTTAATACATGTGCATAGGATCAAACAATGTATGAATCAACCAACAATGCATTTATCCAAATAAAATCTTAACAAAATTATGCAATTCACGTTAAAAAAAATTCATTCAAATAATTTTATCTGTTTATTATAAAACTTTCTTTCTAAGACATTTAAACACCAAGATACATTTAGAAATTATCATACTATTCTAAGTAGAGTACAAACACTAATATATTTTGATATCATCTACTAATTCAACAATAAAAATCAAAGGCATGATATTTCCATAACCAATTAAATTTAACTGAAGATCTCTAGCTAGAAAATTGTGTTTAAGCTTTGTATTTGATGTTTCAAATTACACTCTATGATCCATCATCATCTCTTTCCTTATCGTGATGTGGATCACATAGTGTGATCTAAGACATTGATTAAAAAGATCAAACACATTTTTTTCCATAAGTTCCTCATATAATAAAAAGTAACAATTATGTCTTAATTCACATATTTTTCAATAGTGATAAAATACAACAAATTAGCTAAATGAAATATGTTTATTTATGTGAAGACTAAATGGAGTTCTTATCTTCATCCAAAAATAAATAAAATTTAATGGAGAAATAAATGTGAGCTCAAGATCTTATTTGTTCACCATCATTTATGAATATTTAAATAAAGATTATTTTTAAAAATGTAATAAATGTAAGGTCAATATATTTTTTCATATATAAAAAGTATGGATTTATTACAACATGACAAGATTGTATGTCACAATCATGTATTTATTGAAAATTGTTTAGTCATGATTCATTTGATGGTAACCCCTTAAATGTCTATCATTGATGTATGTGTTTCATCTAGTGCTCCTCACTAAGGGAATGCTTATAAATATAGGGGGTAAATGATACTTTAGTCTAGACTAATTCAATAAAATATATATAAGCACACATTTAATTTAAATTAAATAAATAGATGGTGTTATATTGATTGATAAGTTATAATATTATTTCAAGAAATAAAAGAAGGAAGATTTATGTCTTAGCTCTGTATTTGAAGAATGAAGACAACTAATGAATATTCTAGACATGTTGACATCTCATCTTGAAAACCATGATCTCTTAGAATAATGAGTGCCTCTTATTTTGTTCCTATTTTGTACTCTATCAAAAGACAAATTTGTGGGCTGGTATAAAACCATGATTGAGAACTAGTATTGCTTCCACAAACTTGTTCTAGCACTCAAATAGACATTTACTTTTCTATTTTCTTGATCCACTCTATTGTAGTCTTTTTTTGTAGGAGACATATTATTGATAAATACCTTTGATAGGTTCTCATATGACCAAGTCACAAGGACCATTTGCCTAGATTAACTGCTTAATAATAGACAAGATCAAAGACAATGAGAAAATCCTAATA
>VDFB02351610.1:0-43902 GCA_007258455.2 Sequoia sempervirens
ATAATTTTATATAAGTGAGATTGAGAGGCTGAAAAGGAAAGGTCAAAGAAGAAAAACTAGATTTGAAGAGGAAAGAAAGAAGTTCATGGAGACTGAAAAGTTAATTTCAAATTTAAAGCTTCAAGTTGAAGAAAGCAAAAGGATAGAGGATCTAACCAAAGCTCAATTTGAAGAAAAGGAAAAAGAATGTGAAGGATTGAAGTGTGAGATCATCACACTAAGAAAAGAGCTAGAGAAGACATCATACAAGAGTTATGTTGATGTTCAAGAGCTACTAAAGGAGAATGTAACAAGGAGGAGGAGAATCATGTTCAAAATAAAGCCAACACTGCTTCAATAGAGAAAATCAACATAGAAGGAAGGACCAAATTGTAAAAACAATTCTAGCCAAACAGGTCATATCATTCATTTTATGGTTATTGCTATTCATGTAATCATTTTGGGCATAAAGCAAGAGATTGTGGAACACAAGTAAGACATAATGATAGATGGAACATAAATAGAAGATATTTTGGATTCTCAAGAAGAAACTATAACTCCTTTATTCCTTTAGTGGATTATAGTGTTGTATGCTACAAGTGTAACAATTATGGACACATAGCACGATTTTGTAGATGTGGTTTTGTGAAACCACCTAGACAAGATATGAAGAACACCATGGACAAATAAAAGGAGAGAAAGTTTACAAAATTATGGAGAAGGAAACAAAAGAAAAATGATGATGAGGATAAATATATGGTCATGCAAGATACACTTCATACACAATTTTGAGGAGAAGCATGAATTCATGGGGAACTAAGTGTAGCATTATCATCCAGCCCTATGGAGAAGATAACTCAAAATGAGGTATCAAAAATTCTGAAGAGAAAAATCTACTTAAGCAATAGATTGGTATCAAAGAAGATGATGAATTGGCATCAATTGTTGGAAATTGTATTGATGTCAAAATGAAGAAGGTTCCATACAGAGGATAACAAAAAGCAATCAAAAAACATGAGGAAGAGAAGAAAGGAGAGAAGATTTTCACAAAGAGATCAATAGGAGGATGAGATTCTTCATTCAACAAGAAAGATATAGGGGAAGCAAGTCACCCAAGTAATTTAGAAGTCAAGGGATGAAGAAGTTAGGGAAAGAGGATTATTAGAGCAAGGGGGAGCATAAGAGAATCTCTAACAGGGGGAGAAATTTAGTCGCATTCCATTGGATATGAATGGATGTCTTCTATGATCCAATTGTGGATAGATGCTTCCTAAATTTCCCTTTGCAATTGATGTCAAAGGGGGAGAGATAGAGTAAGGGGGGAAATGCAATAGGAAAGAATTATGTTTGTGTTGCCATCAATGACAAAGGAGGAGATTGTTGGAAATATTGTCATTGATGTCAAAGGTGTATATGAGATTGTTGTTGTCATAAAGATCAGATTGAGAGTGACAATGACAAAGAAAAATGAGAATTCTTATAATACCTTGTTAGGAAAATCAAGAAGTAAGAATAATTCACAAAGACTACTTACCACTAGGTGAAGACATGAATTAAATGATAGCGCCTAGATTTAAGTATGAGAATAGATATAAAGCAGAGTAGTAAGCAAAACTAAAGGCACTATTATCAGATCCTATGAGCATATTAAAGTACAAACCAGATATGAAAAAAAATATATAAGTATGACTTTTGGATCAGATTCATCAAGTCTAAAAGAAGAGACAAAATCAGAAATCACAATGAGTGACAATGAAATTGTTCATATGATAGACAGCTATTTATAATCTTTAGATTACGTAGTCAGTATGCAAACTGGAATCATTCATTAAAAATATAAATTTTAGTCAAAGCTTAAGTGATCGATCATATATCAAAGCTTATGTTTACCTATAGTGATTTAAATTGCTAACAAATACAATTCTTTAAATGATATTAACATTTAATGAACTGATGTGATTATTGAAGAAGCAACAATTATTAAAGAGAATGGTGAATAAAACAAAACCACGGAAGAAGATGAAATAAGAAAAAGACAAAAAAAAGTAAAAGATGAAAGTTAAAATGACAACGATTATGATCAGAAATTTAAAGGTTGAGTATATTTTTAAAAGGTAGTAATAATAAGAGCGGCGATTCATATTGCTTTATGAAAAGGTGGCATTTGAAGACAAAGTCTAATAAGACAAAAGTCTAATAAATAAAAAGGCAACATTTCCATAGAAGGCTGCGATCTTTTTTGTTTTATGAATAAAACAAAAAGCATAGAAGAAAAATTTGTCTTATTTACAAATTTGAAGTGGTATTATTTAAGAAATCTGAAGGAGTGCGATTTTGTCCTAAAAACAACTTCAGATTTATTTATACAAACTTATTAAATGTTGAAGGGGGCAATTATCTTTTTAAAAGAAGAAACTTAAATAATGTTTAAATATTCAAGAGGTGTGATTTGGTAAAGAGGCATGTTGTTAGTAAAAGGAAGGTTTCAAAAGACATGTTGCTAAGGGTTGCAATGTTTTATACATATATTAATTCAAAATTAGATTTGCAATAGTGTGAGTGTAGAGTTTGTGTGTAGAAGTGTGGAAGTATCTCTTGTGTGTGCCTAAAAGAGGAGCATACATCACAAAGAAGGGATAGATTGAAGCATGAAGTAGATCTATTGAAAGATCTCATTCTACATTTGAAATTTTTAGTCAAGAAAGTCAAGGTTGGTGCCTTGCAAGAAAGAGTTGGTGCTCCTTGTGGGTTGGTGCCTACTAAATCAAGTTAGGGAGTTGGTGCTCCTTGTAGGTTGGTGCCTACATAATTGATTAAGAGGTTGGTGCCTACTACCATTGTAAACCTATTTTATCATAAAGTACATAATTTTGTACCATGGTTTTCTCTCGTAAGGGTTTCCACGTAAAATCTTGGTTTCAACTTGTTCATATTATTATATTCTTGCATAGTTATTGTGTTAGAGTTTAATGTTGATAAAAGTGTAGAGGGTAAAAATTATAATATATTGATTCACCCCCCCTCTTAGTATATTTGTGTGTTCAACAATTCCAACAAGTTTAAAAATTAATTTGCTACAACAATTAACAATCCATTGGATTCTCAATTGTTGAGCTACACCAGTTTTCCCAAAAGTTTCTTTTGAAAGTATGTTCACACTAGACCTTCCATCAAAAATTATATTGGTGAGATTCTTTCCAAGGATATCCATATTCACCACCATTAGTTTATTTACCATGTTAACAATCAGTAACATAGGATCAATTACTTAGTCACTTGATAATGAAGTTTTAGTTATCAAATCTTCATTCTCACCATATTTCAATTGAGTCGTAGCATGCACCATCTCATTCTCCCTTGTTATAGTAGTAAAAAATTTAGAGTTCAAGAATAATTTGGAATAAATCTACTACTTTAATCAATATGGTGGTGTGATATAGTCAATATTGGGGAATTTTATCAAATAGCCCAATCATGCAGCAAAATACATATATTCAACACAAAATTAATCATTTGATAACAAATGAAATGAAACACTAATGTCTGGTCGTAGAATTATATTACAATAGTGAAATCAGTTTGTTTCTTGATCTCAATCACCCTTTTACTACTTCCCAAAAAGATCCCAAAATTTGTGCCTTGGTATTCATTTTATCCAACAGCTAGGAAGTCATATTGGATCCAATCTTAGCTATTATAACAATCGAATTATTGCAAAAACACCAAACTGCAATAATCGGTTGAAAATCTCGAAATGTAGTAGCAATTTGAAAACTCGTAGATGCAGTAATAAGTGGAAGATCCACAAACAACTAGTTCAATTAAGAAATCTCACTTCAAGTTCAATTGGTAGGTAAATCTCTGCAACTTGTACTTGGTGATATTATCATTCTCCTAAAGTTGGATGACGTCATTGGTAAAACTATTCATCTAAACTGGTTTATTAAACTTATCAATGTTCGGTACACTTGATTTTAACTATAAAATTCATGTCATAGTGAGGAACTCACAAACTCCCATTAGATGTGGAATTTCTGAAAGAGGCAAATGAACAGGAATTCCCACAAGCTAGATGATTGAAGTTTTCTCTATATGGAAGAATCCATTAATACGAGTTTGTGCAAGGAAATTCATTAGAACTGGTTAAAAGTATATGCGTCGATACAAAGAATTTGGTTCACTTGACTAAGGTTTTTGTAAATGCAGACAAACATTTTGATGTTGGTCATGCAAACAAACACGTCAAATCCAATCAAATCTTAGGAACTTGTTGAAAATGGTTGATGTAGCAAAAAATATCCATAAAGGCCCAAAGGAAACCAAACATCTACATAAGGCATGTTCAACAAAAAAACCCAAAAGTTTGTAACTAGTAACAGACCAAAAACTCACAAAGTCAATTTATCCAAACGGTGTTCACTTTTCACCAAATTGGACTTGTTGATACCCATTAGGCTCCTCTACAAGGTGAAATGATTAAATTGCCTAAAATATTTTAGAAAATCCTCTTGAAGCAACTAACCAACACTACCAAAAACCAAAAGAAAATGAATAGAAAAAATATTTTTGGTTGATGCACGATTGCCTATGGACCTAGATTCTCTTGCATCATACCCTTGGGTAAATGGCACGTTCCATGAGTTTGAAACTCATGAACATTAGTAGGTTCTTAGGGTAGTTATCCCATGCTTGTTCTTTATCCAAAATTCGTTTATATTTACTTGATCTCTTCATTTCCCTCTTGTCCTTGCTTTCCCTCCATCTTCAATTTGCAGACTACCACCACTTGCCATGCTTTTTAAATCTAATTCATGACTTTCATAAGAAAATATTAAATACACCAACTATGATTTATGAGGTTTCCTCTCTAAATTATCACTTCCTTGGTGATTACTTTTAGTCTTTGTGCTTGTCTCATTTTCTTTGTGCTGCTATTGCACACAATTAGTACCACTTCCTCTACTCCCAAGTGTAGTCTTCTTCATGGGAACCTTCATCAAGCTATTCTCAACCTCTCTTTCCACCTTTACAACTTGTTTCTCATAACTACAGAAAATTATGGGATTTTTATCTATCACCTCCTTCTATTTCTCTTTTAATGAACTCAAAACATATTTATTTCCATCTTTCATAATGGGATATATATTTATCCTACCATCATTGATAGCCTCCCTATCAAACTGTCAAGGTCTTCCCAATAACACATGACACACATTCATTACATAACATCACACAATACTTCATCCTTATATGACCCAATCTAAAAATTAACCATGCATTTCTCATCCACCATCAATGCATGTTCCCATTGTATCCAAGTAACTTTATACAAATTGGGATATTTTCTCTTTCTCAAACCTAGTTTTACTACTATTTCTTCAAACACTAGGTTATCAATACTACCACTATCTAAAGTTACTTTGTAACACTTACCTACAAATTTGCATACTATTCAAAAAAGACATCTTTTGTGTGACGTGTTATCTCCTTATCCATCTTGTTTCATTAATACTCTCTTGAACATAAGATATTCTCCTTCCTCTAGTTATTTTTCCTTTGGTGATGTTGCACTTTCTTCTTCCTCTTGTGCTAGGTGATTTTAGCAATGTTTCTCTTACTACTTTATTGGTGTAATTTTGGACACTCAAAGGCCCTCTGACCAAATTATCCACACTGGAAAAACTTTCCTAAAAACCCATTGATGTTGCTACCACGTCCTACAAAATACTCTCTTCCTCTTGTTCCTTAACCTGATTCCTTATTTTGTTTAGGGTTTGCTTCTTCTTCATAGGACTTCTTCCCTTTACCGCTACTTACTTGTCCTCCTTTTGTTGTCATTATTCCTCTAACTTTGGAATTAATTTGCTACCTTCTATATATCTTCTCTTTAGTATTTAGGGCATACGAGTATGTCTCTTCAACTATGGTAATTCTCAACATGCTCATCTCATCTTGGATATTGAAGCTTAACCCATTCAGGTATTTGGCTACCTTTTCTCTACCCATTTCATGATGTCCAAATCTTATTACCATCTTGAAAAACTCTTTTGTGTAATATTTTACACTCATATTCTTCTATTTCAAATTTTCAATCTTTCTAAACAATTCCAATTCATAGTCTCCAAGAATAAATTTTTCCTTTAGCATGGTTACCATTTGTTTCCACATAGTTATCCTTGTCTCACCATTTACAACTCTTTCTCTCTATAACTCTTTCCACCAAAGGGTAGCATGTCCCTTGAGTTTTTTCTATGCCAATTTTTCCCTCTATGGGTCATAGTGTATCAGATCTTTAGGATTTAATGCTCAAGAAAAAATTGATACTTCCATTTAATTAAATTACCCTTAGTAATCTTGGTAAGAGCTTGTAGGAACCGTTCTTGTCCTTCATCTGTTGCTTGTTCATTATCTCCATGTTCATCATCTACCACATCTTCCTCACTTGTGTGGTTTTCTACATTATTTGGATTTCTCCACAAATATGCAACCAAAGTACTCAAATCATTTTGTATTTCAATTCAAAACTTCTCAAACATCTCTTCCATCCTAGGGTTTCATATTCTTGGGAGCATCTTCAACAATCCTATAACAACCTTTGTTGGTTTCCACAAAACGTATCATTATTGTGATTTTCACATCCTTCTTTACTCTCTATAATTGTAGGAGTCCTCACAACCTGCAACAAATCTCCAAAGACTAGGAACACCTATTGCTTCCACCCTTTTCAATTTAACACTTCCCAACAAGAACACCTTCACTCTAATACCATCTAGTGCAGTTGGGATTGGGGAATTCTATAAAATAGCCCAATCACATAGCTAAATACATATATTCAACACAAAATCAATGTTTTGATAACAAATGAAATGAAACCCTAATATCTTCATTTTATCTATTGATGGCTAGGAAGTTGAATTGAATCTTGTAGACACCTAAAAATGTCTCAATGGATCACATTGGCTAACTAACATCATTTCGTCCTCAAACCCATCCTCTTTTTGCTTGTTTAATTAAATAAGCCCAATTATTTAATTAAATGTCTCATTTTCACCTATTAATCTAATTGACCTAATTGGATTAATTCACCCCCTCTCACACTGACATTTCATCTGATTTAATTAAATAATGCATATTATTTAATTTTAACCCTAAGTCCTCTTATTTAATTAAATAACCTAAACTATTTAATTAAATATCATATTTGCATCTCCTTTTCATTAAATAAATCAATAATTTAATGAATATCCTAACATTCCTCATCTTGCACATTCAAATTTAGTTTTAATTAACTAAATTGCTAATTTCCCTCTCATCCACTTGCATAGAGAATATTCCAAAGGAATATTCTCCTATTTTCCTCCAAAAAAAAAGGTAATGATTACTTCAAACAAACTTTGAAACAACTTTTTAAGGTTATTGCAAAGTGTGTTTGTTTGCATGATTGTGAGCCCTTGATCTTTTCTTGATCCATGTGATCTTTGATTCTCTTCCATTGACGAGAATCATTGATCCATGTTTCATTCTCCTTTCATTTATGACCATTGATAGATCAAATCACTCTCATCCATTGATTTTTCATTTGATCTCCATTAAATCAATTATTTAATGAATATCATATAATTCCCCTAATTTGCATAATTGAAACTTTGTTTTAATTATCAAATTACTAATTCTCCCACTTGCAAGAGAATATTCCAAGGGAATAGTCATCCATTGCACATTCCTCCAAAAGGGGAATATTTCTTCCCCTTTTGCACAATTAAACTTTGTTTTAATTTGCAAAATATCTATTTCCTCACCCATGAGAATAATCCAAAGAATAGTATTTCTCCTCCTATCATTTGAAAAGGGATATTCTCACTTGGCTTCTTGAACAAGCTAAACTTGTGACTTCTTGAGCAAGTTACCTTGTGACCTATGTCTACAGGTCAAAAGTGTGTTTGTTTGGAACAAATGGGAACCCTTGATTAAATCTCATCTTGAATTATCACCCGTTGATGAGAATCCATGATCCATGCCTCCATCTTCTTTCCTTTTTGACCATTGATTATCTTTTTCAATCTTAGCCCTTCATTTTTCATTTGTTTTCCTATAAATAGAACACTATTTAGAGACAAATGGATCCATATTTCAATTACAAACTTATGCTATCGAATTCACTTACACTCACACTCATACTTTACTCACATTTAGTATATTTTAGTTCATTTTTAGTTGCATAGTAGCTTTAAGCTTCCATGATAACATAGATGCATACATTTAGCTTATTTGTTAATTAGGATTTTAATATTTTTAAGCTTGCATACATTTAGAGTAGATTTTCATACACCCATATCAATCATCTTAGCATAAATCATGTTAAAATAGCTTGCATCATATTCATTTAGTTTTAAATAATGTTTTCATACAAATATATCAATGGTTTCATCAAATTTCTTTAATAAAATTGATTGAAACAAGCTTATTATCTAAGGGATTGGGAAAGGGTCATCATTCCACATCAATGCAACACCACTCCCCCAATAGGATAAGTTTCAATGTCTTAGATTAGAGGTTTTTCAAGCTTTCATGATTTAGAATGTTAGTTTTAATGGCTTCTTTGTCTTTGTTTACAGTGAATGTTCTTATTGGGATTAATGCTTAGTGGGTTAAATATGCCTCAAATTCGTATGGGTCAGGTGTAGTTAACCTTCACTGTCATTGGTCACAAATTTGATATTGGACATTACAACAACCATTTTTCTTACAAAAATACAAAAGTTGAGTAACAGGTTAGAAGTTCACAAGTGCAGTAGCAAGTTGGAAATCTGCACATGTAGTAGCAAGTGGAAGATATGCAAATGCCTAGTTCAAACAAGAAATGTCACTTCAGATTTAATTGGTCAATAAAACTTTGTGACCCACACATGGTGACATCACCATCCTTCTAAAGTCGCCTGACATCATTGGTGAAACTATTCATCTGAATCGATTTATTAAACTTGTTAATGTTTAGTACACTTGATTTTACCTACAAAGTTTAAATCACCATGAGGAACCCGTAAACTTCCATTGGATGTGGTATTCTCAAAAGAGGTGGATGAACAAGGAATTCCTATAAGCTAGATGACTCTGAAGCACCCACTATGTGGAAGAATTCATTGGAACTAGCTATAAGTATATGTTCCAATACAAAGAATTCGATTCACTTGACAAGGATATTTCTATGAATGCTGACAAACCTTATGATGTTGGTCGTGTGAAAAATCACATCAAAACCATTCAAACACTTAGGAATCTGTTGAAAATGACCGGTTCAATACACAATATTTGCAAAGGCCTGAATTAGACCGAACATCCACATAAGGTAGGTTTAGTAGCAAACCAAAAGCTCACAACTAATAATAGACCAAAAACCTGCAAAGCCATAACAACCGATTTTTTTCCACTCTTCACCAAATTGGACTTATAGATATCCATTAGGCTCCTCTACAATGTGACATCATTTTATTTCCCAAATTATTTCTAAAAATTCTCCTAAAGAAACTAACCAAAATTAGCACTACCAAAAACCAAAAGCAACTGAACAAAAAGGAAATATTTTTGGTTGATACAGGATTGCCTGTGGACCCGGATGCTCTTACATCAAGTATCTTGAAGTACTTGTGCAATATTCATCTCATATTGTAATTTATTTATTTTATCATGCTTACATTTATAATTGAGTGAAATAATTCTCTATCCATATCATTCTCCCCTTTGACCCTTGCTTCATGAAGCCTTTCTTTTTTTGTACATGGGTTCAAGTGCATAGTCTTCTTTTCTTGGCCATGAGTAATAACCAATACTCAACTATGCCTTATATCAATCATGTTGACACTATCCTTTTTCTTTGGACATATGATGTCTTCATGCTCTCTAGGTCCACACCAGTCTTACTTGTTTTGGAAATATCTCACAAAGTATGTCCATTCATTACATTGTCAACATTGTATAATGAGACATCCTTTGGGATCATACTAGATATGATTTTTTCCTCCTATTGATTTTGATAAGAACTTGCAGATGTATTAGCTGGCTTTGATGGAGTGGAATGCTATCCCTATGCAAAGAGTACTTGTGTACTCTTGGTCTTCAAATTGTATGGGCACTCCTTTATTGAATGACCCATAACTTATAAAATCTCACAAAATATATTTCTAGGATAATTAAATTTTGTGTGCTCCTTGGTTTTGCACTCAATACACCATAGTTCATTATTTTCTTTGTTAGTTTCTTTCTCCACCTTCAGTTCTTTTATTATTCAGAGCATGTCCCTCTAGAGCACTTGTATCATTCTTAATTCATTGTCATTGTTTTCATTTGAACCAACATATTTCTATGTTTTTTTACTATGCAAGGACATTTTAGCTTCACTTTCTATGTCCATTTCCTGATTGTAGGCTTCTAAATAGGAATAGGGTGGTACTACCTTCATCTTTTTTCTTAATGATGGAGTTAGACCTTTAATGAACCACTACTTTTTTAGATCATCAACCTATTAGTTTTCCAATTTTATTGAGAATTCTTTGAGCCTACGATTGTAGCTCTTACATTTTCATGCTTCCCCTACATATTGTAGATTTCTGCTACAATCTTATTATCATCACAAAAAATATGAATTATTTCTAAATTATTTTCTTAACAAGTCCCATGTATATTTGGAGGCTACTTTAAGCTTTGTGTACCAATCTATCACTATGTCCCTCAAGGTCGCTAGAAATTATCTTAACTAGTAGGATCTGGATGGACTCAGATGCTCCTGCATCAAGTAGCTTGAAGTAATTGTGCAATATTTATCTCATATTGTAATTGATTTTATCATTCTTACATTTATATTTGAGTGGCATCATTCTCTAGCCATACCATTCTCCCCTTTGACCCTTGCTTCATGAAGCCTTTCTTTTTTTGTACATGGGTTCAAGTGCATAGCCTTCTTTTCTTGGCCATGAGTAACAAGCAATACTCAAATATTCATTATATCAATCATGTTGACACTGCACTTTTTCTTTAGATATTTTTGTTGCAATTATGTTGCTAATGTTGTCATAAATTCTAATAGTTGGTCATTAATGTCAAGTAGTGAGTGTGTTACACTATGTTGTCTTTAGTGTTGTCATCAATATCAACCTCCAGTTTGGTGTTGAGAAAATATTGTAGATGGGGATATTATTGGTGTTGCAGAGGCTATGGATGCATTGAGAAGATGTGTATTGTTGTGTTGATGTTGCTAATGCAGCCGGTTCACTTGGTTTCCAAGTGATTTTGAGAAAATTTAAATAAAAGAATATGTAGTGTGAAAAAGGTGTATTCAATGTTGTGATCCACATTTCTTCATGCTTGAAGATATTGCTTTATGCAGTTTTGATGTGATGATCAGATGTGTTCAAAGGTGTTATATCCAGAGTTTTAGGTTATGGATAGTGCATTAAAAGAAGATGTGTTTGACAGTGTGTTTTTTGTTGGCATATGGCTTCTAGTGTTGTCATTAATGGCAACCCAAGTCATTGATCCGGTCCGCACTGTAGTATCTAACTATACCGGAAGACATAATGAAGAATAGGGTATTCGGCTACAGATTGAATATGTCAAGTAGTTTGCATTATTAGTTTATCAGTTTTGGTTGTGGATCTCAGGGAAGTTTGTTGGGTATTTGAAATGTGTTATTCTCGAGTTTTGTTCTATTGCATCAAGTGGTGTACGAGTTAGGAGATCCGGTTATTCCATTTTTTGTTCATCAGTATATGAAGGCTTTCTAAGCGAATGTTGGGTGTTGTGGATGTTTAAGATGGAAGTGTTTAAAGTATTCTTGTGTTGAATATTTTTTTTTAGGTCCAAACTATGCTATGGCCGACTTTGGTGGATGCGCATTAAATGTTGTTCATGATTTGAGCTGACAGTTGGAAGATATTTTCTATTTTATTGAAGCCGACATATAGCGATTGAATTCTTGGTAGCGAATATAAATAAGAGATCAGTTAATTCATTTTGGTATGTATGCGTGATAGTTCAATATGTATTGATGTGTGTACAAATATCAGGAGAGCAGTTGAGCGATTTTCATTTGTGCAGAAGAGGATTTTGTAAAGCGAATTAAGGCAGAGCAGAGTGAACTGCAAAATCAGACAGAAGGTCCAAAATCTGATCTATGGGCCTAACCAGAACTATAATCAAGCATTTGTAGATGCCACTTTCTCAATTCAACCTTTTGTTGTAATCCAAATCTTTGTAAGGCGTGAGCCTTCCTGATTTTGAGTAGTGAGCTCTAGGAAGTGTGCCTGAATTCAAGTGCATTCCCATTTTGTAAAACATTTATATTTTGAGTACTCAAATTGTGGATTGACCTCCACTGTGGTTTTTCCCTTAACTAGGTTTCCACGTAAAAATCTTTGTGTTATGGTGTTGTGGCTTGTTTTTCTATGTTCATGCATCTTTCATTTGATTGAATGTTTTAGGTACTAAAAATAACAGATTAATAAAGTTAAAATTGCACAACACTGATTCACCCCACCCTCTCAGTGTTGCTTAAGTCCAACAATTGGTATCAAAGCTAGTTCCTCGGAAGAAGCTTAGTAGCTTGAGGTGGATCTTGGAATGTAATGGACTCTAGTAGTCTTCAACAATAGCTTTTGGTGGCACTTGATGATCTTGATTAGTTTAAAGCAGAAGTTTAGGAATTAAGAGAAAATCTTAAGGATGCAAAGAAATTTATTCAGAAGTTGAAGGACTAGATTATTAAGTCTAGGGAAAAGAGAAAGGATCTTTGTGATCATATTGAGTAGAAAGAAAGCAAAAGCATGGATGATGTTTACCTAAATCAGACCTTGAAGGAAATAACTAAAGAATGTGAAAAGCTTGCTAAAGACAATGCTACCCTAAAACATGAGATGGAATCTATGGCAATGAAGATGACTAAGGAAATTGAAGAAAGAAAGAAGAACAAGGAAAATCTTGCCCAATCCCTACAAGAGAGATCTCATGAATGTAGAAGAATTAATGGAGAATTCATTCAGTTAGAGATGGAACCGCAACAATCTAGAAACAATGAAGAACTTGAAAAAAAGATTGTTATTCTCAGGGATGAACTTACTACTGCAAATGAATACAAGGAGAAATTCAAGATTAGCTCTATGAAGCTTGATGAGCTGACTCAAGGATAGAAGAGTACAAATAAGCAAGGTATTGGTTATGAGAAAGGAGAAAGTTTTGGATCTGGACAGAGGAATTTTAAGCAAGGACATATAATGAACAAATCAAAAAGGCTTTCGGTAAGACAACCTAATGCTCAAAAGTTTAATGGATATTGTTTTGCTTGCAACAAATTTGTTCATATGGCTGCTCAATGTAGAAGTAAAATGAAATCCAGTGAATCATCATTTTCTGGTTAGTGTTTTAATTGCAATAAGTTTGGTCACAAGTCAATTGAATGTAGAAATGTGTCAAACAACTCTATTAATAGGAGTGTTAGATGTTATACCTATGGAAGATTTGGGCATATTACTAATCAATGCAGATCAAGAAGAAATCAATGGTTTGAACAAGGAAATGTTGTGTGTTTCAATTGCAACAAATATGGTCACATTGCAAGATTTTGCAAAAACCGGAATATGGATAGAAGAGTCCAGTATACAAAGGAAAATATGTGCAAAAAAATGGTAAAGGAAAAGGGAAAGCATCTGTGGATGAAATAAGAGATTAGATGAAGAAGACATGGGTGAAGAAGAGTTCCTTTGATGAGCCATCACCAGAACCTGCTTCTGGTAATTCCTCTGAGAATTAGTTTTAGGCCTTTGGCCTAGGGGGAGTTGTCAAGAAAATATTTCAAACCCCCTACTGGTAATTAACACCGGAATATGGATGAGTGCAGTGGTTGCACTGATGATCTACAGATGTTGTTAGAATAGTTGGAAAGGATGTTGTGCTGAGTTGAAGATCCACAGAAGAATTATCTCTCATGGACTGAGAAAATAGGGTATCAAAATAAGTTAGGGAAAAAGCATTTATTACAACAAAAGTTAAGTGTGTGAAATATAAAAGGCAACTTGAAATCCTCATTTTCCACTTTGTGTAGAAGAAAAGAAGAAGGAGAGCAATCTGCATCATAATTTTGAATGCATGAAGAGAATTTGGCGACGAAACCCTAATCCATCAGGTACCTTAGTTATATTGAGAAATTTTAATTTGGTGTGCGGTTGAAGAACTTCTTTGGTATTTTTGAGACATGTGTATGCAAGGGAAAATGGAACAAATCAAAGGATTGGTAAAACTAGATGAATACAACAGTGAAAAGATTAGAGCCGAAAGAAACTCGTTGTCGCACGATGAATTGAAATGGCTGAAAGAAGCAAAACACAAAAGCATGGATATTTGGAGTGAATTTCCTTATTTTGGAAACGTAGAAATCGTTGAGTTTGTTCTGAACAAATTGAATGATGACATTTTGACTTTGGATAAACCCTATCATATCTCGAAAGAAGTAATTGCAGCTGTAACCGGGTTATGCAAAGTTGGGGATGTGTCGAGGAAGAAGTCAATTCAAAATAAAGAAGTCAAAACCCTAATCGGTGTAACTAGAGATCAAAGGGCAGTGATAATATCTACAATAAAAGATCCAGTGACAAGGTACATTATGCATGGAATATCTTACAAAATATTTTTCAGAAATAGAGAAGATGCTACTTTGGAAGGTGAAGTCTACATTTCACAAAAAATGATAATGGAAGATCAGGATTTTGATCTTTACGGATTACCAAAAGATCAATTGATGGAGAACGTGCAATTGACTAAGGAAATAGGTTACCCTTTCAGGTTTAGTACTTTGGTTATATGCCTTGTAATGTATTTTCTGGATTGCTTACCCCTGAATGACAATGTAATATGGGAAGAGAGTGAACTGGTTTGCAAGCATATTTACATATACTCTAACAATTTGAAAAAATGTGATCAAATGTATGAAATTTTCTTTAAGGGTTTGCTAAGGAAGTTTCGATCAATTGGTATTTCCATTCCGGTAAGGGAACTTGAAGTCAATTCCTCCTCTGGTGAGATGGAGAGAAAGAAGAGACGAACAAAGGAAATTGTTTTCAGTACTCCACCAGCTTGCAAGACTTCAAAAGTTGAAGGGAAAGGGAAAGAACAAGTGATTGTGGACATACATGATGAGGAATCTAATAAGGAAACTAAGGAAACCCTTGGAAAAGAATTGAAAACAGATGAACCAGAACAAGAAAAGGAAATGACAGAAGGAAGAGAAGGAGAAGGTGATTTAACTAAGGAAGAGTTATTGCAGCTTATCCATGAGGAAGATGGAATGCAAAAAATTGTGAACATATGGACTATCATACCCTCATATGAGCAGGACATCATCTTAAGCTTTCTAAGTGGTCATTTTGTGCACAATCATATCAAACCAGAGAGTTTGCAAAATAAGTTGTCAGGAGAGATGATTGAATGTATCAAGGAAATCATGGACTCTAAGTCTCAAAATAAGGAAGAAGAAGAAGTGATTCTACATTTGAAGAAGCAGTGCAAATTGTCACTTACTAAGCTAAAAAGGAACATGAATGAGCTAAGGAAATGCATAAGCACAACAAACAACATTTATAACTATTGTCTTTGATGGCCTTGTGCAATCAACAAGTACAAAAAGAAGCTAGAACAAATTGAAACAAAGTTGAACAATATTGGTCAAAATTTTAACATGTCTTAGGATCAAGATGGTGCAATCAGGAAAAGGATTCAGGTATTGCAGATATAGCATACAAATGTTTAGAGCACCAGGAAAAAAAATTTGGACACCTTTTGGAAAGTGAAGGACATAATAGAATGCAGGCTGGAACAATTGATTGAGATACTGAAGAAGGGAGAAGTATTGGAAGATTCCTTCACCATTCCAAAATCCCTCATCAAGATTATCAACCGAACATCTAAAAAAAATAGCATGATCATAATCACCAGGACTACAGTGGAAGCATAGAAGAAATTCCTTCTAGAGATGAAGAAAAAGTACAAAATAATCTTCAATTAGCAGGTGTATTTCTTCAAGTCTTTGAATCAATTTTTGCACAAGTAAGTTTTTGGTTATATCTTCATAAGGAGAGATTGTTGGCATAAAGGGGAAAAGAAAATATTTTATTATCTTTGTCATTGATGTCAAAGGGAGAGAGAGAGAGCAGTGAAAAATTCCTTATCAATCTTAGGGGGAGTTTTGTTAAGTCTTGTTGAGTTTTGGCTTTTTGAAGTTTCGTAGGTGCCGACACTTAGTCATAATTCAAATCTTGTCATCAATGCCAAAGGGGGAGATTGTTGGAATATGGCTTCTACTATTGTCATTGATGGCAACCTAAGTCATTGATTTAGTCCGCACTATAGTATCTGACTATACCAGAAGACAGAATGAAGAACAGGGTATCTGACTATAGATTGAATATGTCAAGTAGTTTGCATTATCAGTTTTGGTTGTGGATCTCAGGGAAGGTTGTTGGGTATCTGAAATGTGTTTTTCTAAAGTTTTGTGTTGTCGCATAAAGTGGTGTACGAGTTAGGAGATCTGGTTATTCAATTTTTTGTTCATCAGTATATGAAGGTCGACTAAGCGAATGTTGGGTGTTGCAGATGTTTAAGATGGAATTGTTTAAAGTATTCTTGTGTTGAATATTTTTTTTTTAGGTCCTAACTATGCTATGGCCGACTTTGGTGGATGTACATTAAATGTTGTTCATGATTTGAGCCAACAGTTGGAAGATATTTTCTATTTTATTGACGTTGACATATAGTGATTGAATTCTTGTTAGTGGATATAAATAAGAGATCGGTTAATTCATTTTGGTATGTATGCATGATAGTTTGATATTTATTGGTGTGTGTGCAAATATCAAGAGAGCAGTTGAGCAATTTTCATTGTGCAGAAGAGGATTTTGTAAAGAAAATTAAGGTAGAGCAGAGTGAAGTGCAGAATCAGACAAAAGGTTCAGAATCTGATCTATGAGCCTAACTGGAACTGTAATCAGGCATTTGTAGATGCTACTTTCTCAGTTCAACCTTTTTTTGTCATCCAAATATTTTGTAAGGAAGTGAGCCTTCCTGATTTTGAGTAGTGAGCTCTAGGAAGTGTGCCTGAATGTAAGTGCATTTCCATTTTGTAAAACACTTATATTTTGAGTACTCAAATTGTGGATTGACCTCCACCGTGGTTTTTCCCTTAACTAGGTTTCCACATAAAAATCCTTGTGTTATGGTGTTGTGGCTTGTTGTTCTATGTTCATGCATCTTTCATTTGATTGAATGTTTTAGGTACTAAAAAGAATATATTAATAATGTTAAAATTGCACAACACTGATTCACCCCCCCTCTCAGTGTTGCTTGAGTCCAAAATTTTCCTGTGAAGAAGGTTATCTAGGAGAAATGAGATTACTTTGCACTTCTCTACATTATTGTTTCTTGTCTTGCAGATTTGGAAACATGCTTATATTATATGTGGCTTCCTTACCTTGAGGTTTCAGGTGTTGAGGTGTTTCACAAGGTTGGTTAGTAAGTTGTTTGTCTATGCCAGTTTGTATGATTACACAGAATGAAAGTATTCTTTGTCTCAGGTGGTTGTGGAAATGCAACAGAATATTTTGATGATACTAGAATGTTTTGGGGTGTTGTGTGGATGCTATGAAGTGGTCCTTTGTGTTTTTTATGATGTTTTTGGACTTGGAGAAGTGTGGATGTGGTCGCTTGTTAGTGTTAGTGTAGGTTTGGTCAACCTGGGTTCTAGTGCTAATTATGAAAGTTGTTAGTTTTTTGTGGAAGTGTGGTGATACGTTTCATTGTAGATTTGGGTCCTAGTTAACCCTTTGTGTGGTTTTCCTTCACTTTTTCCATCATGGAAGTGTTTGGTGCCAACCTATTTTGGTGTTGCATGTTTTAGGTGTAAATGTTTCATTAAGGCCGACCTAATTAAGACAATTTAGGTCATGGATGGTATAAATGCAAGATGGAGTTTGTGTTGAGGTGTGTAGAAAGTGCAAAAGATGAGAAAATGAACAAGTGTGGTGATTTGAGTGTGAGCTTAATGCCTTATGACTCTAGATGTAGTGAGTAGAAGGTGTCTACATTTTCAATGTCCTTGAAGTTACTAGAGGCAATGAGCCAAAGGTTACAGATGGCATAGGGTTTCAGTGGTGGATTTTCCTATTGCTTTGAGATAGTGAATCTCTCTATAATAGTTTCTTCTATTCTTCTTTCTTCTTGGAAGTGAGCCTTTCTTCCTTTTCTAGGCATTGAACCCTTGGTAGTGACCCTAATTGTATTTGATGTTGTTATTCATATATATGTCAGCTAATCCTCACCATGGTTTTTCCCTTCTTGGGTTTTCCATGTAAATCTAGTGCTCTTATGTGTTTGGTTGTGTTTGCATTATTGTTTCATATGTTTACATTTTGCTAATGCATGATAAGGGTTTTAAGATTGATAAGGATTTGAATGATATTGAGGGATTGAATGTTTTAAGTATACAATTGATTCACCCCCCTTCTTAGTTGTCCTATGCATCTAACAATTGGTATCAGAGTTGTGGTTCCTTGGAGAAAGCTTAACCGCCTGAGGTAGATCCAAATGGCGCACATGAAGGGTGTTAAAGCTCTTATGTTCGATGGAATGAATTATACCTAATGGAAATCCAAGATGGAATCCTTTTTGGTCTCTCTTGGATTTAAAGTCTGGCAATCAGTTGAAAAAGGGTATACTATACATGCTAATGGTCTGAAAAGTGATGACGAGATCAAGGATTATGAGAGCAATGGTAAAGCAAGGAATGGTATTCTAAGTGGTCTCTTTGATTCTAAAATTGGAAATGTGATAAGCTAAAAATCTGCTAAAGATGTTTCGACAAAGTTGGAGAGTATTGATGAAGGAGATGATAAAGTTAAGAAAGAAAAGATGCAAAACTACAAAGCCAAATCTGAAACCTTGAGGATGTCTGAAGATGAAGATATTACAACCTGCATGCTCAAAGTGGATGAAGTTGTCAATGCCATCAATGGTCTTGGTGGTAAGTTGGAAGAAAGCGAAGTTGTGAAAAAGGTATTACAAACTCTTCCTAGATCTTATAGTTCTAAAGTTTTGCTATTGAGGAAGCTTAGAATTTGGATAACCATTCTAGAGATGAGATGTTTGATGCTTTAATTTCTTATGAATTGAGAGGGTTTGGTCAAGATGCTACAAAGAAAGAAAATACTTTTAAAGTATGCAAGGCAGAGAAGGATGATGAATCAAGTCTGGATGATTGTGATAAGGTGGAAGAAAATTTTGTCAAGATATTGAAAAAGGACACTATAAAATACAGAGGTAAGTTACCCCTTAAATGTTTTAATTATGGAAAGATAGGTGATTATGATTCTAAATATCCAATCAAAGTTGCAAATGACAAACCTATGGATCATAAAGGTAAATATGTTAAGAAGAGTTATTATATGGAAAAATACAATGGTGTATCTAATGACGAGGAATATGACTATCCTGGTGAGGAAAATGATGAATGCTTGTTCATGGCTCTAAATATTGGAACTAATTCTACTAATCCTGAAAGATATGTGAAGGAAAGTGCTCCAAAAAATAGTTCATAACATTGAAGGAACTATGGTAACTACTTTTCATGCAAGAGAAGAGAGGAATTACTGGATAATTGATAGTGGATGTTCAAATCATATGACAGGTGATAAAACTAATTTTGTTAAACTTCAAAAGTATGATGGTGGTCTTGTTAAGTTTGGTGATTATACATCTTCAAAGATCTGTGGAAAAGGTTCAATTAGTTTTGATGGAAAGCATAAAATAGATGGTGTTCTTTATGTAAAGGGTCTTCAGCATAATCTTCTAACTGTAGGAAAAATGTGTAGCTGAGGATATAATCTTGTTTTTTAGGATGATGGTTGTGAAATAAAAAAAAGGAAGATCCAATACTTTGGTTGTTTTAGGAACAAGGATAGAAGGTAATGTTTATCAGCTCATAGGTAGTGGTACTAAATGCTTTATGTCTCAAATCAATGAAAGTTGTCTATGGCATAGAAGAATGGGTCACATCAATTTTGATAGATTGGTGAAGATCAATTCTACTAATGCTATGAGATATTTTCAAAGGATTACAAAGCCTATCAACGCAACATGAAAAGAGTGTCAATTTGGAAATCAAACAAAGAAGAGGTTCAAGACTAAAAAATATTCTACTGCGGGTCCTTTGGAGTTGGCACATATAGATTTATGTGGACCTACCAGAATAAGAAGCTCACATGGTTATAGGTATTTCATGTTATTAATTGATGATTATTCTAGAATGACTTGGGTGACATTTCTCAAAGAAAAATCATAAGCTCTAGATAAGTTTAAAGCATTTAAATCTATGGTTGAGAATGAAATGAACTTGAAAATCAAGTGCTTGAGGTCTGACAGAGGTGGTGAGTTTACCTCTAATAAGTTTTATATATTTTGTGAAGATCATGGAATAAAGAGACATTTGTCAGATCCTAGGACTCCTCACCAAAATGGAGTTATGGAGAGGAAGAATAGGACAGTTCAAGAAGTAACAAGGACTATGATGAAGGAAACAAATCTTCCGGAAGTATACTAGAAAGAATCAATTCATACTGCAGTGTATATACTTAATAGAGGTCAAGAAAGAGTGAATAGTTCAAAGACTCCCTATGAGCTATGGTATGGAGAACCTCCTACTATGAAATATTTCAGAGTTTTTGGAAGCAAATGTTATATCAAAAGAGATGAAGAAAACTTAGGACAGTTTGATGCAAGATTTGATTAAGGAATCTTCCTTGGATACTCTACAAAGAGAAAACCTTTCCTATACTACAATAGAAGATTGAAGAAAATTGTTGAACGTGCAAGTATTAAAGTGGATGAAAATCCACTATAGAGTTTAGTGTTGATAGAGGGATATGAATCTGATGAATCTCCTTGCAGTGAAGAAGAAAAGGATGTAGAGAAAGAAAAAGAAATGACAGTTGAAGAGAAAGAAGCTCCAAAAAATATCCCTAAGAATCTTAAGTATGTGCAAAAGAATCATTCTGAAGATCAAATCATTTGAGATAAGAGAAAAGGTGTGTTGACAAAAAGAAAAGATGTTATGACAAAGGAACAAGTAGAATTTTGTTTACTTTCAAAGGTAGAACCTAAAACTGTAACTGAGGCTTACAAAGATGAGAAATGGATCAAGGCTATGAAACAAGAGTTGGAACATATTGACAAGAATCAGACATGGGAATTGGTCCCAAGACCTCCAAACAAGAATGTGATATGAACTAAGTGGATTTTTACGAATAAGTTGAATGTGTATGGAAAAGTTGTCAAAAATAAGGCTAGAATTGTGTTTAAGGGATACTCACAAGTGGAAGGAATAGATTCTAAAGAGAATTTTGCTCCAGTGGCAAGAATGGAATCCATTAGAATGTGTTTGGATTTTATAGGACATAAAACCTGTAACGAAAGAAAAGGTGTGGAAACAACTATCCTAACGTCAAAACCACAGGGAAGAATGTAGACAATACTTTTAATTTCCAAATTACAATCCAATTAAGACACACATGAAAGATTTACAGAAACAGAAAAAATACACAAAAACAAATGAACACCAGATTTACGTGGGAAAACCCTTTCAGGAAAAAACCCACCACACCAAGCCAAATCTCTTTGTATTTCAGTAATCAACAAATTACATACAATGCAGAGACACAACTCTCTAGTATCAGTTTTACAGTTTCTTCATTCACTGTTCTTCCTCTATTACAGAAATGCTCTCACAGATTCAATGCCAATAAAACTCAGAATGATTATATCGAATCTTACCACCCTCTGATTTTATCCTCTATTTATCCTTATCTGCAATTGCCCATCAAAGAAAGTTTCCTTTCCAGTGTAGATTTTTCCTTGTAGATAGTTCAGATTCAACATTACAACTGCTAAAAAAATCCAACCACCAACCATTTGCATTTCGCTTCCTCTGATTGGTCGACAAGACACCACATAGGATAGTTATCAATCGGTCAAGGGCATTCAACCTGTGTTGGCATGTCGGTGAGACACTAACCATGTATCCCCGATGCCAACACAGCTAGCATTCAATATCTCCAAGAGTCCTCACTATCGTCAAGAGGTTACACAGAGTCCAGAAAGCTATCGCTAAGACTTTGCCTTGTCGCCAAGACCTCATACCAATGATCATCACTTGTATCGCTATCGCCAAGACTTATCGCTATCGATGAGACACCATACCAAAGCTCCAAAGTCACATCGAAATGTCCTACCATCGGCAAGACTACCGTCTTTCGCCAAGACTACCGTCTTTCGCCAAGACATCACATTGTGCCTTCAAGTCATACTGAAACAAACACCCATCGATAAGACTTACCGCTATCGCCAAGAGGTTACACCGAGACCTCTTATGTTACACCGAAGTCACACAACCATCGGTGAGACCTCACGAGTCAGCGAGATGACATACCGAAAGGTAAGGCTTCCATCGAATATTCTACCACTTTTGCTGATAGGTCACAGCGAACACAACATGTCACCTCAAAGACCATACACTATCAGCGAGACTTCAACAGTCGCTGAGAGGTCTTACCGAGTGTTCAAGACTCTCCCCGATGACTCTGAGTGAATCGTTGTAGGTGAGATAACCTTCCATCGCTAAGACTTCATATCGAAGCAAATGAGTTACGCCAATGACTCCAGTCGCTATGAGTCTCCCTGACATCCGCTAGACACCCGATAACAAACACATGTGGCTCTGTCGGCGAGACATTCCATATCGGTAAGACTACATACCGAAACCCTTTTGTTACTCTGATGACTTCAGTTAGTAAGACATCAACAAGGTCTCGGCGACCAGAACTTTTCACAAGGATTCAAAACATCTAGTCGGCCAGACATCAACAATGTCACACCGAATTTTCCCTTCAGGAGTTACATGCCAGTAAGAATTGAGGCACATTTTCCAACAAAACCTTCAAATTATATCAGATTGATGTCCATTTTGCATTCATGAATTGTGAGTTGGAAGAAGAGGTGTATATTGAACAATCGAAATGATTTGTTATCAAATGATGCTAATATGATCTACATATTGGAGAAGGAATTGTATGGACTCAAACAAGCTCCTAGAGCTTGGTATGCAAGATTGGATAAGTACTTGTTGCAACAACAATTCAAAAAGGGTACTGTAGATAGTAACATGTACTTCAAGGTTAAAGTATAACAAATCATGATTGTGGTAGTGTATGTTGATGATATTATCTTTGGAGGAAATGAAGGTATGTGCAAGAGGTTTGCAAAAGAGATGAAAAAAGAGTTTGAGATGTCAATGTGTGGGGAAAGTAATTTCTTCCTTGGGTTACAAATCAATCAATTAAAAGTATATTAAAAAAATGTTGAAGAAATTTGGAATGGAGGATTCTAAATTGGTATGTACTCCTATGGTTACTAGTTGTAAGTTGAGTAAGAATGATGAATCTCCTAAGGCTGATCAGAGCAAGTACAAATTAATGATTGGTGGGTTGTTATACCTAACTACTACTAGATCAGATATTGTGCATTTAGTTTATCTTGTGGCAAGATTTCAAGAAGATCCTAGAGAATCAAATGTTGCAGTAGTTAAAAGAATATTTAGATACTTGAAGGGAACTCCGGATTTTGGTTTATGGTATCCCAGGAATACTAATTTCTCTTTGAGTGCATATATAATTGCAAATTGGCTAGGTTGTACATATCACAAAAGAAGTACAAGTAGAGGTGCTTTCTTTCTAGGAAGCAAATTAGTTTCATGGTTGAGTAAGAAGTAGGGTTCGGTGTCATTATCTACTATAGAAGCAGAGTATATTGCAGAAACATCATGTTGCACACAAGTTTTATGGATGAAGAAAACATTGAAGGATATTAGAGTATAATGTAATGAACCCATTTCTATCTTATGTGATAATACAAGTGTTATCAATATTTCAAAAAACCTAGTAATGCATTCAATAACAAAACATATCTCTATTTGGCATCTCTTTCTAAGAGAGAAGGTTGCAGAGAATGAGATGAAGCTAGAGTATGCACCTACACATGATAAAGTTGTAAATATCTTTACAAAGGCTCTTCCAAAAAATACTTTTGAGTATTTTTGGCGGAAGTTAGGGGTTATTTCCCATCCTTTCAACTAGATGCATAAGTTGGTGCATTTGTATAGGTGATCATTCAAGATATATTCTTGGTCCTGGACTGATGTTGAAGGCTATCTCTCAGGGGGAGAAGGTAGTAGTGTTGTTGTTTGGTGTAGTCAGTGGGAGCATAACTTGTGCCCCTAATGGGGAGAGACAGTTGAAAAGTAAGAGTAGTGCAGTATGTGCAGTAGTGAGATTTGTATGGAGAAGAGTAGTGGAAAGAGAGCAATTGCTTGTTGGCATTTCCTAAAGAGAAGAGTGCAAGTAGCGTCAAAGTTGTGTATGCAGATGTCAAAGGGGGAGAGTAGAAAATAAAAATTATATGCAGGTGTTGTCAAAAGGGAAATATGTTTCCCTTTGCCATTGATGTCAAAGGGGTTGAGAGTGAAGTATGAGAAACAAAAGGAAATAATTGATGTCAAAGGAGGAGAGTGTGACTTGAAAAACACAGAGGGGGATTAATGGGTGAAGAACTCCTTAGATAGGGGAGAGAAAGTGATGGTAAAGGGAGAGAGTGAAATGTACCCCAATAAGGGGAAGTGTTGCTTAATGTAGAGTTTCTTTTTTTCTTGATGGTTTTTTAGAGTCGGTGTTTCCATCAATGAAAAAATGGGAATTGTTTTCAAGTATGTTACCAGTGTTGTCATTGATGTCAATAGTTGGTCATTAATGTCAAGCAGTGAATGTTTTACACTATGTTGTTTTTTGTATCGTCATTGATATCAACCTCCAGTGTGGTGTTGAGTAGATATTGTAAATGGGGAGATTTTTGGTGTTGCAAAGGATTTTGATGTATTAAGAAGGTGTTGTAGTGTTGTGTCAATGTTGTTGATGCAGCTGGTTCACTTGGTTTCCAAGTTCTTTTGAGAAATTTTGAATAAAAGAATGTGCAGTGCAACAGAAGTGTGTTTAGTGTTGTGCTCCACATTTCTTCATGGTTGAATATATGCTTGTGCAATTTTGATGTGATGATTAGAGGTGTCCAGAGGTGTTATATCTATAGTTTCACGTGTTGTATTATGCAGCAGAAGATGTGTTTGACAGTTTGTTTTCCTGTGAAGAAGGTTGTCTAGGAGAAATGAGATTGCTCCATATTTCTCTATGTTATTGTTTATTGTCTTGCAGATTTGGGAACATGATTATATTGTTTTTAACTTCTTTCCCTTGAGGTTTCAAGTGTTGAGTTTTATTTTCAAGGTTGGTTAGTAAGTTGTATGTTTATGCCAGTGTGTCTAGTTGCACAGAATGAAAGTATTCTTTATCTCAAGTGGTTGTGGTAGTATTGAAAAATATTTCAATGATATTGGAATGTTTTGGGGTGTTGTGTGGATGTTGTGAAGTGTTTCTTTATTGTTTTCATGTTGTTTTTGGACTTGGAGAAGCATGGATGTGGTTCTCTGTTAGTGTAAGTGTAGGTTTAGCTGACCTAGGTGCTAGCACTAATCGTGGAAGTTGTTAGTTGTTTTTTGGAAGCGTGGTTATGTGTTTCAATGTGGATTTGGGTCCTAGTTAACCCTTGGTGTGGTCTTCCTTCACTTCTTTCGACCACAGAAGTGTTTGGTGCTGACCTATTCTGGTGTTGCACATTTTAGGTGTATACATTTCATTAAGGCTGACCTAATTAAGATTGTTTAGGTTATGGATGGTATAAATTCAAGATGGTTTTTGTGTTGAGGTGTGTCGCAAGTGTGAAAGATATGAATGTGAACAAGTGTAGTGATTTGAGTGTGGGCTTAATTCATGTGACTATGGATGCAGTGACTAGAAAGTGTCTATATTTTTAGTGTGCTTGAAGTTACTAGAGGTGGTGAGCCAAAGGTTGTGGATGAAATAGACTTTCAGTGGTGAATCTTCATGTTTCTCTAAGATAATGAATCTCTCTGTAATAGTTTCTTCTATTCTTCTTTCTTCTTGGCAGTGAGCCTAATTATATTCAATGTTGTTACTCATATATATGTGAGCTAATCCTCACTATGGTTTTTCCCTTCTTGGGTTTTCCATGTAAATTTGGTGTTCTTATGTGTTTGGTTGTGTTTGGTTGTGTTTGCATTATTGTTTCATATGTTTACATTTTTCTAATGCATGATAAGGGTTTAAAGATTGATAAAAGTTTGAATGATATTGAGGGATTGAATATTTTAAGTATACAACTGATTCACCACCCTTAGTTGTCCTATGCATCTAACAATTTGATGTCTTCATGGTCTCTAGTTCCACACCATTTCCACAATAGTATCAATTTTTCTTACTTGTTTTGGCAATCTCTCACAAAGTATGTCCATTTATTACACTGTCAACATTGTATGATGAGACATCCTTTGGGATTATACTACATTTAATTTCATCCTCCTATTTCATTTTGATAAGTACTTGGAGATGTATTAGGTGGATTTGAAGGAGTATTTAAGAGTACTTGTTTACTCTTGGTCTTCAAATTGTATGGGAGCTTCTTTATTTAACGACCCATAACTTGTAAAATCTCATAAAATATACTTCTAGGATAATTAACTTGTGTGTGCCCCTTAGTTTTGCACTCAATACACCATATCTCATTATTTTCTTTGTTGGTTTCATTCCCCACCTTCAATTCTTTCATTATTCAGAGCATTTCCCTCTAGAGAACTTGTATCATTCTTGATTCATTGCCACTGTTGTCATCTGAACTGACATCTTTCTATTTTTCTACTACGCAAGGACATTTTATCTTCACTTTCTATGTCCATTTTCTAATTGTAGAATTCTGAATAGGAATAGGGTGGTACTACCTTCATATTTTTTCTTAATTATGGAAGTAGACCTTCAATGAACCACTACTTTTTTAGATCATTGACCTGTTAGTTTTCCAATTTTATTGATAGTTCTTTGAGTCTTCAATTGTATCTCACTTTTTCATGCTTCCCCTATTGCATATTGTATCTCTCACATTTTCATGCCACAGATAAATCCTCTACTCATCCTATCTTAGTGTTTCACACACTCAAGTTTCCCTAAAAATCTTTATTTTTCTCCCTTTGTCCTAAATTTTTAGGCTCAAATCCTCCAATTATTAGCTCTTTTATAAGTATTAATTCTTCAATGTAATGTATATTATTATAGTATGTTTCTAAGAGTGATTTCATGGAATCTCCCTCCCACTCTTCTTCATCTAGTGGTAATTGTACTAATGATTTCTCAGCTTGATCGACAAGATCCACATAGTTTTTTGTCAAGGAGCAGTTTGCTATTTCCTCCCACTCTACCTTTGCGTATATCTTGTCATGGAAGTTTTTTTCTCTTCTCGATTACTACTTTGATTGACACTTATACTTTTACTTCATTCTCAAGATGGACTCAGACATTTGATTAATAAACATTTGGTTTCAACTATTTTATTCAACCTTCTTCATTTTCTCTACTCAGTAACCCTTAAATATTGCCTAATCTCTTAGTCTTGACCACATTGTAGTCTTCTCCCATCATTATTGGCATCTAAGGGAATGAATCTCTCAAATCTTACCCAATTTCTTTTAAGGCAAGAACGCCAAATGTTCACTACTCTATTTGATGAAATAAATACATGAATTAATAATAGAGATGAAAATGCATTCCAGATATAGGAGTAAAATATATCTTTATTCACACATGAAATTATTAAAAAAGAGGATCAAATATGATCAACCAAAGATCAAAGTCAATCAGACTAGATCATCCTACTTTCCTTGATGATACATAATATATTTAAAAGACCCAACAATTGCAAAGAGGAACACTATCCTTTACCAACCAACACTCATAACTACCTGAAGCCAAAAAACAATTATTACATAGTTGGATAACCAATATTATCAAAACATCATAATAAGCATTGTTCACTGACTATAAAGAGCTCTTATATATCATCAATTCAAAAAACATCTAGAGAGGGTCGCATTCAAAAAAAGCATCATTCCCTTATATGCATAGAATGCTCAAACCACGTGTTCAAGTTGTCAAATTTAAAGATGAAACCCCTTGAATTTGCAAGGAACCAAAGGAAACCCTTTAGTTTCATGAGCTAGAGGGTGAAATCCCTTTGGCCCTGTCAAACATTCTCATCTAGAGGTCATAAGAGAGCTCCACTATCATGGATCTAATTTGTAGCATGTCTATATGAATGAAAAACTATTGTAAGATTTCGTTGTCTAATTTTTAGTGTTATATGTTGTAACCATTGTCCTTTTTACTACTACAGTTGGTGCCTTATTATTACCATTGTCGAGGACTTGAATGTAATTCCATACTATATTTAAAAGGTTACATAATTGATTTATCTTAATATTGTAAGCTTGGTTACTAATATTTTAAAGAGCCCATGAGAAAATAGGGATTTTGTTAGCTTGAGTAAACTATTGAAGCTAAGAATTAATGATTAAGGTTACTCTTTAAGGTATTTGTTAAGGAAAACTTCTAGGTTTACTAAATTTGATTAAAAGAATTAAACCCACAACTTGTTTGCTTAAAAAATTGTTAGGGTTATTATGGTTTAATCATTAAGGGTTTTGAATGGGAAATTTAAGGTTTTTGCTAGTTTCAAGTTAAATATTTAAATTAGGAATTTATAAACCATAAAATAAATTGATTGACCCATTATAGTATGAAACTACTAGGTAGAAATAAATACAAAAAGTATTTTAAAAACAATAAATGTACTTGAGAACCTAAGATTTGACCTACAATAGGTATTTGGTTTTGATTTATAGGAGAGTGGTTTAATTCTTACCTTCGAATATATAAGCTTTATTAACTAATCCATTTAAAATACATTGCATAATGGTTGCTTAAATAGGCTTGCAAGCTATAACAAACTTCATACCCATGTAAAAAGCATAGTTAAGAAAATATTACATGCTTTAGAATAGAAAACCTAATCTATATTATTTGAGTAAATGTAACAACCATAAACTTCATACCCATGTAAAAAGCATAGTTAAGAAAATATTACATGCTTTAGAATAGAAAACCTAATCTATATTATTTGAGTAAATGTAACAACCATAAACTTCATACCCATGTAAAAAGCATAGTTAAGAAAATATTACATGCTTTAGAATAGAAAAGCTAATCTATATTATTTGAGTAAACGCAACAACCATAATTTTCCCTACTATTGTTTAATTTATTTAATACCCCCCTTAAATATTAAAGAAAATATACTCCCAAGTTTATCTCTAAATTTGACAAACTTATCTCTACCAAGGGATTTAGTCATTATATCAATTGTCTATTCTTTTGTAGGATAATAATAAAATAAACATCTTGATTGTTGACCAACTATCAAATCTAATGGCAAAAAAATTATGTATGCTTGGTTCTAGTGTGATAAACTAGGTTCTTCACCACCCTAAGAGCACTCTAGTATTCACAAAAAAGTGAGTTTGGTGGCATATGGTCAAGTTGAAGATCAATCAATATCATCCATGGCAATATCACCTCACAACATGTACTAATGAAAATCTTGTATTTTTCTTCGATGGAAGATATAAATAAGGAATTGTGCATTGTAGCTTTCTCTACCAAGAGATTACTCATGAACCAAGTATAAAAACTAGTTAGTTGTAGACTTTCAAGAATCAACTAATCCAACCAAATCAAAATTAGTATATAGATAGCATGAAATCTACATATTTCTGGTGAAGAATACCAAAGTTGACAGTCCCTTTGACATATTGAAACACTCATTTTGCAGTTTGTCAACCTTCTTGTGGCTTGGACCTTAATTGAAAAAATAGCTCATACTAAAACATAGGCCTAATCAAGAGTGGTAAGATAAATCAAATCACCTAACAACCAGTGATACATTCTTTTAGTGACTAATAATGACTCAATGTAATTTGAGAGTTTAATCCCAACTTCCATAAGTCTAGATGTCAATAAAACTTTGTCATCTTTATTTTTTTACGATTTCCTTAGCATATATAGTTTATGAGACAAATATAACATGATCAATTTTTCACTAATCTACACCTAAGCGATAATATAAGAGGCCAAATTTTGTCATGACAAAAATAGAACAAATATCAAATTTCACTTGTTGAATAGTATTAACCCTACTCTATGTAACCCGTGTATAATGTCTATTATTATGTTTTGATAATATTAATTATTTGAATATGTATTAATTGTTTGTTAGCTTCGGGTAGTTATAAGCATTGGTTGAATGATGGTTGTGTTCCTCTTTGCAACCATCGGGTCTTTCAAATAGATTGTGTATTGTTAAGGAAATGGGATGATCTAGTCAAATTGACCTTGATCTTTGGCTAACCATCTCTACTCTTCTGTAATAATTTCATGTGTGAATACAAATATATTTTACTCTTGTATCCAGTATGCATTGGAATCTCTATTATTAATTCATGTATTCATTGTATCAAACAAGGAAGTAAACATTTGGCGTCATTTCCTTATAATAAACTTAGGAAGATTTGTGTGATTCATACCCTTAGATCCCAATAAAGGTGAGAAGAGGCCATAATGTGGTCAATACCAAGATATCAAGTGATCTTTAAGTATCATACAACAAAGGGAACGAAGAAGAAGATTATGAGAAACACTTGAGGAAAATACAACCATATGATTTCCAAGTTGGAGCCCTTCCTGAGAATACAATCAAGTTGAAAATCCAAGACAACCTTCTCGAGACGAGGGAAATTGGGAGACGAAGTCACATTCCTTCACAACATTATATGAGAGTAGCCTTTGGGGCATTGAATGTTTTCAATCAAAGGAGAAGTCGAGCCAAGGGTGTATAAAAGAAAATCTAAAGGAAAAACAGGCTCGCGGAAAGCTCAAGCTGAGGAAAGAGTTGAGGATTCTTACATGGTCGAGAGTGTGAGAGAAGCACCAAAATTTTCAAATAAAAATCCATAGTAAGCAGATTCTAGGCGCTAGGTTTGCATCAAAATAAAATCACGGTAAACCCAAGTGGAGAAAAGGAAAAGTTTCCCAAGTTTACAAGCAATGGATTAGAGGGTCTTGTACAACATTGTAAGACTTGTGAAATAATTTGGACAACAAATTGGCAAGATGATAAATCAATTTGTTTATGATATTTTCCAACAACCTTGCGAGGTGTAGCAATTGAACAGAACACAAAATATGGCCAAGCCTCCTAAAATACATGGAAGAGACTAAAGAAGGCCTTCAAAGAACACTTTAAATTCTTCATGATGATAATGAAATAGTAATATAAATTTACAATGAAAAATAAGGTAAGCATGAAAACTTATGAGATTATAATCATAGAATTAAATAAATTCTTGTAAAAATAAAAAACAACCAACTAATGGTCTCAAGAAAAGATGGTTCATCGAAGGTCTACTTTTGTCATTAAGAAAAAAGATAAAGGTAGTACCATCCTCTTCCTATTCAAAAGCCTACAATCAGGTGATAGAAATAGAAAGTGAAGATAAAATGTCCTCGCGTAATAAAATAAAAAATATAGGAAGATGGAAGTTCAAATGGAAATAGTGACAAAGAATCAAGAATTGTACAAGCGCTCTTGAGGGACATGCTTCAAATGATGAAAGAATCAAAGGAACACAAAAGGTAATTATCTTAGAAAGATGTTTTGCGAGATTTGTGAGGTTATGGGTCATTCAATAAAAGAGTGCCCATACAATTTGAAGACCGGGAGTACACAAGTACTCTTTACACAGGGAGAGGAGTCCACTTCATCGAAGCCACATAATGGATCTCCAAGTAGTTATCAAAATCAAAGAGGAGGTCGAAGCCAAATACAAGATGACCCCAAAGGCCCTATCATTCAATATCGACAATGTAGAAAATGGGGACACTTTGTGATGAGAGATTTTCGGAACAAGCAGGACAAACTATAACTATTGTGCAAATAGTGTGGACTTGGAGACCATAAAGACACTAGATGTCCGAAGAAAAAGGTAAATCTCAACATGATTGATATAGGGCATAATGAAGTATTGGCCATTACTCATGCCCAAGAAAAGAAGGCTACATACCTGGACCCACTACAATAAAAGAAAGGCTTTGCAAAGCAAGGTTCAAATTGGAGGATGTTATGGATAAAAAATGTCACCACTCAAATGCAAATGCAAGTATGGTAGCAAATCACTTACAATCCAAAATATATATTACAAGGAAAATACTTCAAACTATCGTACCAGTTAAAGTAGTGGATTTATTACAAAGTATTCTTGAAATTTGAAATGTTATTATATCAAGGCAAAATGAGATGGTGCATGCTATGGACCAATTGGAATCTAGTGAGAATGAAGAGCCAATAACCAAACCTCCAATGTTGATTGACCACATGATTGATCCAATGTTACTAATAATTAACATGACAAAGAAACCATCAATAGTGAATATGGAGATCCTTAAAAGGAATCTCACAAATACAATTGTTGATGGTGGGTTTGATGTGAACATACTTCTGGAAGACACTTGAGAAGTTTGGGCAAGCTGACCATTTATCCCCCAAATTTTCAACTGGTTGGTACAAATCAAGAAGGTATTAAGGTACTTGTATTTTTAATGGAACAAAAGGTAATTATCGAAATCCAAGCCTTTTTGTTGAACTTGTGGTCAATTCATTAAGGACGAAAGTATATGATGCATTGTTAGCTCAAGGTTGGCTAGTAGCAGTGAAATTTGATCACAAATAGAAGAAAAATACAATATCCATTGAGAACAAGGGTCGAAAATATGTAATTGTGTAGAGGAGGGGAATTGACTGTTCAGGACCCCAGGTCACGGTAGGGTCTAGAACAATAGGTTGCCCTGATCTACCTCAAGCTAACATAATGTTTAAGATAGTTTTGATGTGTGAAGGGTGGAAAAGGAAGGACAATTGGTTTGCCTCTTTCCTTCTCCAACCCAAGAGTTTTCAGAAGTTAGATGGGCAAGTTTCTAGAGTCCAGAATGTAACTTAGTTAGCTCACTGCCAGAGGACTCCAGTGCAAGACACAAATGACAACACGATGTGTTGGTGTCTCAGTAGGGCACTAGCATCCATATAGACAAAAAGCATAAAGTAAAGTATGAGATATGATGAAACTTACTAATAACCTAACGAGTGTGGTTTAATGCAGTAATAGAAAGAAGAAAGCAACTAAATAACAAAATACAAAGAAGGGTACTTTAACTTGATCTAATCTATGAATTGACAAAAGAGGGTGAGGAAAGCGTGCCTTCCTACCCATGATTTGATATCTTCAAGGTCTTCACTCAACGAGCAACCTACACATGCGAGATGGAAAAAATTTGGGGTTGTGTAGAGAGGACTATCGTAGTCAATCCCCCGCTTTTGTGTTCCCACCTCCATGGATAGCCAATATAGTAACGATAGGATAAATGCAATGATCCGTAATGAGAGGTTTACAAAATAACTTGTAAATTAAATCCTAATTACAATTTTTCCCCGATCCAGACATAATTGCGTGATTATGTTGTTTAACCATTGAAATTACAGACTAAGTTCACTTAATCCTTTATAGAACTCAATGAAATTAACTAATTACTAAAATGTTGTAATTAGAACTTAAATGCCAAATCAAAAATACTGGAAAGAAAATAAGAGAGAATGTAAGACAGGAGATAGAAGAATAATAAGACAGAAGATAGAAGAATCAGACGCAAGTTGATAATGGAGTTCGTCTAATCAGGACTACGTCTCCAGGTCCACTTCTCAATGTTGGACCGCTTTTATTAATATCGCCAAGCACCTAAAGATGCCTTCTTACAATATTCAATCTTCAAAAACCTGCACAAAATTCCTCACAATCTCTCTCACTTATACAATTTTGGTGTATAACAACACCTTGCAATTCTTCCTCTCAAAAAAGAATTCAACTCTCACAAAGGAATTATTTCTCCAAGTAGACTTGCTTATTTTCAAGCCAAAACTCTCCCCCTTTTATACAAATTTATTTGCTAATATGGGCTAAAACCATATTATTTGCAAATATACCCATATCTCCTATTACAAGAAAAAAATTCAATAATATCCTCCTTTAATAATTTTTGGAAGGATAATATCCCCTCAAAATAATTCTCTTTCCATTTGAATGGTTACGAATGGATTTATTCTCTATTATTTAGGGAATATTTTATGTAAGGTTTTATTTGATCCCTTAATTTAGGAATACAATTCCTAATATTTCCGTGTAAAAGAAAATATTCTAGGCCTCTAAAAATATGGGATAATTTAGGCCCCTAGGAAAAAGGGATTTAGCCTTATTCTAAGGCTTTGAAAAAGCAATTAAATATTTTAGAGAAAATGGTGGGTGGTGATCCCACCATCCTCTCCTCCTTTTAAGTTTTTCCCCTAAAGACAAGGGAGACTTCCCATATAAGGTGGGATACCCCCTATTCCTTAGGTGGCATCCCACTTTAATAGGTGGTGCCCACTTTATATATATTTTTTCTTTAACAAATATGGTTTAATCCATATTTATGCCATGTCATATACTCTTTCTACGTCACCACTTGCCACATCACCATGCTGATGTCATGATGACGTCATCATTTTGACTGGTCAACTCTTTTTGTCTGCAAACTTTGACCAGCTCTATTTTGCTCATACGGACTCTATTTTCGAAACTGAATATAGTTCCAGAATTGGTGCGACGAGCTCTACAACTTGGTGTCATTTTTGTCTCATTTTGAGACAATCAATTTTCTGCCTTTTTGAACACTTGATTTGCATGTTTGACCGGACCTTTGACTGCGCATAACTTCTGCATACGAACTCCTTTTGAGCCCGTTCAAGTTGTGTCAGGACCATGTCAGCGAGCTCTGCACGATGATGTTGTTTTTGTGAGATTCTAAGATTGTGAAATTTTTAGGTTTCTTGGATCCACTTGGATCATGCAATAAAGAAAGCTATTGAAGTGAAAGTACTAAGCACTATGTTAAACAACAATATGCTACAAAAACAACACAATAATGCTAGAGAAAGGGAAATGGAGTGATATCAACTTCAACCGCATGCACTCAAGGAAAATGGGAGTGAGCTTGCAAGCTTGCAAACACCAATTTTGTCACAACAACGAAGAGAGTAAAACCAACAAAGTATCAACTTGCAACTTTAATGGAGGTGAGAATATTGTGAAAAAGAGTGAAGAGAATAGTCCAAGTGTGTGAATGATCAAGAGAGTTCAAGAGAGAGTGAATGAATGAAGAAGAGTCATTTCAAGATGAAATTGGAGGCAAAGGAGTCTTTCGAGGTCAGTCAAGGGAGCAGAAACGTTACACTTCATTGCCAATGGAGAGTTTTAACACCTCTGCGGATTCCAAAGGCAGGAGTCCTATCAAGATGGTAGCGCACCACGCTAGCATCCTTGAAAGAATATCCTCCACCGACACAAAAAATAATTGCCAAGTGGATGGGAAGCGAATGAAGGACATGGAATAGCATCATGGGATTTAATTGTCTAAGGTAGGAGGTATGTAAATTTGGAATTTGCAAGGGGTGCAAATTCATGCCATTACATTTTGTCCCCACTTTAGCGAGCATAAGTGTCAACGAATGCACAGTAAAGTAGAGTGAAGACCGAGGAATGTATACCTAAATCGTTGAGGAAGCAGAGCGCAATCTGACACACTCAAATGCATTGGTAGAGGAGATGGCTCCACAAGTACTTGATCCTAAGGAGAGTTGAACAAATGTGTCACAAGCCCTCAAACCTACGGAAGGTGAGCAAAAGGTTCTGCAGGTGCTTAGTCCTACAAAGGAGGCACCATAATTGCTCGATCCTGAGGGAGGCTAGATGTGAAAGGTTCCATAGATTCCGATAGGCCCTTATAGGTGCTCAGTCCTACAAGGAAAGCTCAAGGTGCTCGGTTCTCCAAGCTTGATTGAAAACCCAACGTCATAGGTGTTGGGTCGTGCAAAGCAACATGTTAATCTGCAGAGAGAACATGTTAGATAGCAAAAATCCATGTAAATAGAAAGACAGATAGTCACACAGATAGTCAGCAATTGAAAGAGAAGCTTTCAAAGGGGTCCCTTGAGAACCCTTCAAAAGAAAGGGGTCCACTCAAGGGATGCTTTGTTTGAAAGGTGATGATATTTCTCATAAATGATTCTAGCATCAAGGAATCCTTTTGAAAGATCTCTTTCATCAAGGAATTCAAAAGGAAGAATACTCCCTCGCAAGGGCAAGTTTTCAGACTTCATTAGGAAAATTACTCCCTTCTCGAAGGAAATTTTTTAGATTCTTTCTCTATGAATCCATTTTGAAAAAAAAAATCCGCTAGGGGTCCTTGTAGAAGAATACAGTTTTTTGAAAAATAAAGGATTTTCAATTAGGGATTCGTTGGCACCGAATACACCTTTTGAAAATCGAAGCAGTATGATAGGCCCCCCTTAGGATGGTGCATGTTGGACACAAGGCACATGACTTCCTAAGGAGAGAGAAGAAAGTGATGTGGCCCACGATACATGACAAGATGTAATCATGGAAATAATGTCACACACGCAAGGTACAACACATAGGCACCACAACATCACGAAGCAAGTAAAGAAGAGAGAAAGATAAAAATGAAACATAAGCAAAGACGAAGAAACCAAGAGACAATGGGATCTGATATTTCGGGGTCAAAGTTGCTCATAGATATAGATAGATAGATAGATATGGTATAATTATATATATGAACTATCATCAATCCCCTACTATATTAGATCATGAAGAAGGGTACGAGAAAACAAAATAAATAAAATTGGGTCAACATGGAAGGGAGGCCTAAATGCCCCCAACACTTTGCATTGTCCCCAGTTATCGAAAATCAAGGCACAACAAAGGAATAATGATGTGACAAATAGAAGTTTACAACACAAAACACTCATGTATCCAAGCACCTACAAGGGTGACAAGGGTCCTCCAGTAACACATAAAACAAGCAAGGGGGAAACACAACACACTCACCAAATCTAATCTCCAAATAAAAAAGAGGTGCTCTCCTAGTCCTCATCAACCAGGAGGTCATCATTCTCCCAATCTAGATCATTATAAGGGGAAGGAAGAAGAGCCTACAAGGGCGAGATAGCAAGGGGAGCACCCTTTGACTCTCCTACGACAAGAGCTAAGGAAGAGGGCCCCTCAAAGTCTTCTTCGCTCAACTCTTATGAGGTAAACATCATTGATTTAGCAAAAATCACTGATAGAGTCGAGACATCATCCATTGAGTTGAACATGCACTTGATGAGAGTGCCATGTATCAACAGGTTGGGCGATGAAGGAGGCACCCGAGATCTACTGTTGACCTCACCGAAAGACTTGGGGACAGTGACAAACTCAAGGGATGTCGAGGCAGCCTCTATCACTAGGACAATGCAAGCCAAAGTAGAACCAGCTTTTGAAGAAGGGGATCCCTTTTTCCAACCCCCATTAAAAATAGGGTCATCCTCCCACTTGTGCTTCATCAGAGGATGTGAGATCCCCACAAAGGATGCAAAAGGCGAGGAGGAAGAGGAGAAAACCGTAGTGGACAAAACTAAGGTATTCAGCATGTCCATGGGCTTAGGAAAAGGTGGGATGTTTGAAAGGGATATCAAGAGTGGAGACTCAACCAAGGGAGCAATGAACACCTGCACCCTCTTAGGGCGAGGGTCATCCACGCTCACGGGGGGAGTCAAAAGCAAGATCAAGACGATGGGAACTGAAGCAGAAGGGGCGAAAGAGGACATAGTAGGAGACACCAAAATAAGGGTTGGTGGCTCCCTTCCTCCTTCTGCAAAGCAACCTAATCAGTGACCAGAGCCTTCCTCTAATGCTTACGCTCCTGCACAAGGCAGTTTCTTCAGCTCTGAGAGCCAGAAGTTGCAGCTTGAGGAGGAGCATGAGGCTCCTATTCTATCATTAAAGTATCCATCATAGTCGTTGTTGGTGGAGGGGATGACTCTTGGACAAAAACAAAAGGAAGAGATGCAGGATCAGAAATAACAACCGACAGAGAAGCAGACTCAAGCGCCTCGGTGGCAGGCCTCTTCCCATTCGCCACCCTAGGGGTGAGAGCAATAGGAGGTCATAGAGGCCGAGATGTAGAGGCGACTCCATGGGGACTCTTTCCCTTGCCATATACAATAGGTTGAGGCACCGCGGGAAAGGCGGGAAGGTCGAACACCTAACGCTTGGCCTTGTGCCAAGTGGGCACCATCAGACTCCCTAAGAGAGGAAGAAGGCATGGAGGCAGAAGTCGAAGACACTGCAGCAAGATGAGAGGCATAAGTAGGTGGGACTATAGAGGAAGAGGAAGAAGGCTCCTGAGTGCGAGCAGACTTTCCCTTCCCCTTTTCAGAGGAAGAAATGGCTTGTTGTGATATGGGGTAGGTCATTTTTAGATGCACCTTGCCCCCAGTTTTATACTTAACATAAATTTGATAAAGCAAATATATTCTTGGAGGAAGCAAACCAACCGAAGCGAGCTAAAAATGATCTAGCGAATAACCCCCACACGATACCATTGGATAGTATCTAATGTCATGCACGACATTCACTGCACCTTCATGAGAGAATTTTAGACACTTATGAATAATTGAAACGACTTCGTTCATGGAAACTAGCAAAGGAATACCTAGCTTCACCTTGAACAAGTCCAATTCTGGAATGACGTCTAAGGTAGCATTCACAACCCTGGGTCCCACTAGGATGGAAAGAGTTATAGAATCATAAGGAGCAAGAGAGAGACCATCATGGGTACGTATGGTGGTTTTTGTTTTTTCATATTCCTCCCATTATAAAGGGTTTAGCAAAAGATCCTCCTCTGTAATAATGTTCACACGACTCGTGAGGTCCATAAGGACTCTTGTCACAATGTTTCTATTGATGCAAGTGGGAATATATAGAGGAGAAGCTTTCTTATTCATGGGAAGATCCTATGATGTAAAAGTTATATCTGGTGAACTAGTCACAGGTTGAGGAGGAGGAATGTGAGTAAATGAAACCATATTTACATACTCTGAGGCCTTGGGGGAGGCACCAGAAGGGTCAATGATCAAATTTGCAAAGTGAGACAAAAACAAGTCTGTATAAATTTGCAATTCACTGTTTGCCTTAGCTTTAGACTTTTTCATATTCTGCTTTTTAACATCAAGGTGAATGTTATTGTCGTCGATGCGATCCTATATCTCATGGCGCGGGCACATACAATGTTCGGTATCATGCCTGTGGACATGATGGCATTGGTAGAATGCATTTCCATCATGCCAGTCAAGGTAAGGTTCTCTAAGAGGTCGAGGATCCTCCAAGGTTAAGATCTTATCTTTCAACACTTTTTTAAAATAGAAGAATAAGATTCAGACAACTTTGTGAACTGCCTCTTACGCTTGAGGCCTTTGTCATTAGAAGCGGTGACTACATTTGCAACAGATTTGCCTTTTCCCGAAATCGATAATATACACCTTCCTTTTGGACGGGAGTGTGAGGAAGATCCCCCGAACTGAATGATCGTCTATTGATATTCCCGCAACGCCACACATAGATGTGCGAAAGGATACTTCATTAAGGAAAACTTCTCCTACCAGGGTCTCTCCAAATTGCCAATGACCACCTTCTATACATCTGAGTCAGGTAGTGGGTAAGAAATTTGTGAAAAGAGTGCTTGATATTGAGCTGTGAAATCAGTAATCTTCTCGTGCTCCCCCTGCTTACATCAGACATGGTCTGAAAAGGCCATCTTCAACTCGATGTTAGCCTGGAACTGTCGAAAAAAATGATTAACAAGTTGATCGAATGAGAATATGGAGTTGTCTGGCAAGGAATATTACCACTCTAGTGATGTGTCCTTGAAAGATTAAGGAAATAGTTTGGCCATCAAGGCATTGTGGTGAAAGAAGTCAGTACACATCGCGTTGAAAGCTGACACGTGTTTGAGGGTCTCCTTTACCACTATATTTCTCAAACTTAGGGATCTCCATCCCCTAAGAGATAGGAGTGTTTAAAATCGCCACTGACAAAGGACTATGTCGGAAGAAAGGTTGGAAGATCGGATGGGTGGAGGCTTGGGACAGACTCACCAGCTAGTTCTACATTTGACCCATATTTTGTAACAGGGCATTCAAAACAGGGTCAAATGAAGAAATAGGACTAGTGGAGCCGCCACCAAAACCACCACTGAAACCACTACCAAATCCACCGTCGTAGCCACCACCGGAGCCCCCCGCCTTAGCTATCACTGGAGCCACCAAGAACACCAGACACACTAGAACCACCAGCCCCCATTTCGCTAGAAATCCCACTTCCAAAGCCGACATTGCCCCTAGGAGGAAGGACATCAAATCCTAGGGGTATTCTGCTTGCTTTGATATTAGGAGGCGGAGTAGGATCGAAGATGTTGATGGAAGGGCTTGTTTCAGCCATGCATATTGATGTCGTAGGCATCAAGATACCAATCTATCTTTCATAAGCGTCAAGCACAGGACCTCAGGTAATACCTGACCTAGGGTTGTAAGAGGGGACATATGCTTCCGTTAAGTCAATAAGGCCATAGAGGAACTCTATGCCTGTTTGATCCTTGTCTAACATATTTCTGATTTCATTAACAACTCTAATGGACCTAACCATGTTTTGATATTTCCCCAAATGGTTCCCGAGATCTAAAAGCCTCCCAATCTAAAGTCAAGAGGTGTTCTGTGGGGATAGGGACAATGTCATCCTAATTCAGAGGTGGAGCTATAGGAGAAATAGGAGTAGGAGTGCAAGTGGTTTCATCAAAGAAACTCATCTCCACCACCGATACCAACTCCTAGGAAGCGAGAGTCGAAGTGACCCTTGAGAAGTCCATCTCTAAGTGTCGTGTACTCCTTCTGACTACATATCCGGAAGTTGTAGACTGAGTTGTGAAGCTCATAAAGTGTCACAATATACAAGCCCACAACCTACATAGACATGAGAAAAGGAACCTCAACACAAAGAAATAGATACTGCAAGGCTCTCGTCGAGTTCACCAAAATGTAGAGGGGGATTGACTGCTCAGGACTCCAGGTCATAGGAGGGTCTAGAACAATAGGTTGCCCTGATCTACCTCAAGCTAACAGAATGTTCAAGATAGTTTTGATTTGTTCAAGAAGTCAAGTGAGCAAGTTTTCAAAGTCCGGACTGCAACTTAGGCAGTTCACTGCTAGAGGACTCCAACGCAAGACAAACAACAGCACGACGCATTGGTGTTTCAGTGGGGCATTGGCATTCGTACAGACAGAAAGCGTAAAGTACAATCTAAGAGCTGAGGAAACTTACTAATAGCGTAACGAGTGTGGTTTAATGCAGTAATAGAAAGCAGAAGGCAACTAAATAACTAAATAGGAAGAATAGTACTTTAACTTGATCTAATCTACGAATTGACAAAAGAGGGTGAGGAAAGTGCACCTTCCTACCCACGATTTGATATCTTCAAGGTCTTCACTTGACGAGCAACCTACACACACGAGACGAAAAAATGTCGGGGTTGTGTATAGAGGACTGTTGCAGTCAATCCCTCGCTTTGGTTTTCCCACCTCCATGGATAGCCAATATAGCAATGATAGGAGAAATGCGATAAAAAAAGATATTGAAATGAAAGTACTAAGCACTATGCTAAACAACAATATGCTACGAAAAAGATACGATAATGCTAGAGAAAGGGAAATGGAGTGACATCACCTTCAACCACATGCACTCAAGGCAAATGGGAGGAGTGAGCTCGCAAGCTTGCATACACCAACGTTGTCGCAACAAGGAAGAGAGTAAAACCAACAAAGTATCAACTTGTAGCTTCAATGGAGGTGAGAATGTTGTGGAAAAGAGTGAAGAGAATAATCCCAAGTGTGTGAATGATCAATTTTGAGAGAAAATGAATGAAGGAGATAGTCATTTGAAGATGAAATTGGAGGCAAAGGAGCCATTCGAGGCCGGTTAAGGGAGCAAAAACATTACACTTCATCGCCAATGGAGAGTTGTAACACCTCTGCAGATTCTAGAGGTAGGAATCCTGTCAAGATGGCAACGCGCGCGCTAGTGTCCCTAACAAAATATCCTCCACCGACACAAAAAAACAAATGCCAAGTGGATGGGAAGTGAATGAAGGACATGGAATAGCATCATCGAATTCAATTGGATTTCTCATCTTCCACACCCCACTCAATGGTGACACTATGTGCAAGTTGATGTGGTGCTTTGTGCAATCTATTCAACTCTTCAAAAAAAATATTTTTTTTCCCCAAAAGAAAGTCATATCTACTTCTCCATATATGCCACTTCATGGAGAGAGTTCAACTGCAAATCAATGGAGGTAACAATGTCCTTTTTTCTCTCCCTTTTCATCAATATATCTCCCATATGCTTCACATATTAAGGAATTAGGAAAATAAGTAGAGCTTTCGCTAACCATTGTGGATCTGGCCCCAACCCCATCTTATCTCACTCAATTATTCATTTATACCTTGATTTTCAATTCTACATTTATGTGCCTTTATCTCTTAGTTGTGTCTCCAATTAGAAATAGACTATATCTACAAATCACATAGGGATTCACACAATTGACAACTCTAGAGTTTGTCTCAACAATAGTCGCCCATTTGAAAGTTGTCTTTAAACAAAATGATATGATACATTAACATTTGTTGCCTCTTGATTTTTAATGCATATGAGGGATCCTAGTGCTTCAAATAATTTGTCATAAAGCAATAGATTCTCATGTATTGTATGTGATTTGAACCCTTGAAAGCATGGGTAACTCGAGTACATTGTGTACATGATCACCATGATAGCAAAGACCTGGCATGGGGCCTTGTGTGATGGCATAAGCCACCCTTTTACAATTTGAGATCTTTTAGTGACTTGAATTTATATGCTTATGGCTTAAACTAACATGACTTGATTTGGATAGCACTAACACTAATTTTGTAGTAGGGTTCTCATTGATAAATAAATAGATCTATGTATTAGGTAAAACAATGTGAGTCTAGCCCCATTAACTTATCCTACACCCTTAGTATGGGTTAGCTAGTGTTCGGTAAATTAATTCTCAAACTACTATATTCTTTACAAATACCCTCAACCATATTTAAATTGTAAATCTTTACCTATGTAGAAGATTTGTAACAACATACAACTCACTATAGCCAACAAACACATATGATTTGCTATTTGCACCACCTTTCTTCCATAGGAATTAATGCAAATGCAATATAACTGAAAACACAAGTCACTTTATGATGACCTACTTAACCACACTTCATTGGTATAGTACATTTCAGTTTTGCAGCATTCAGCTTGTGATATGGTACATTTAAGTTGTGCAGCATGCACCTCGCCATCTCTATAACAATCATATTCCTCCATTCCATGATTCCACTTAACTATGGAGCATACATAATATAATATATTATGTTTCTCAAAACTGTTTGGAGACAAACTCACTTGATATGTCTATTTGCTTATTTTTCCACTAAAACTTTGAATGCCACAAAAGGAAAGAAACATTCTGACCTCTTTTCGAGAAATACACCTAGATTTTAAAGAAATGTCATCAACTAGCAACAAGAAATAACTTTAGAAATACTAGGAACATTCATCAGCATGTACTAGATAGCTTTATCAACACCAGATGGTTGTCAACTTTGTTTTCACATTTGCCATCTTGTACACACATCCTGACTTTCCTAAATGGATGGAAATTCAACATATTTATACAACGCCTTCTACCCAATACCAATTGCAATCAGCTTATTATCATTAAG